>JAYKKT010000082.1:600000-790000 GCA_036023115.1 Brasenia schreberi
AGAGGCCCTTCGATTGTTTCCACCCGTGCCAATCAACACACGATTGACGAAGATAAATGATGTCTTGCCGGATGGTGCAACTGTGGGTGCCGGATGGTTTGCTGATTACTCTGCCTATGCAATGGGTAGATCAAAGGAGTTATGGGGAGAAGATTGCGACAAGTTCATGCCGGAAAGATGGTTACAAGATGGAAAATTTGTGCCTGCAAGTCAGTTCAAATTTCCAGTTTTTCATGCTGGCCCAAGGACTTGTTTAGGAAAAGATATGGCCTACATTCAGATGAAATCAGTTGTAGCTTCAATTGTCTACAGCTTCGAGATTCATGTAGCTAATTGCAACTTGAATCCACCTCCCTACAGTCTCACACTTACCATGAAGATGAAAGACGGGTTGCTAGTCAGAGTGAAGCGAAGAAGCTAATACTTTTCAAGTACTAGGATTCATGTGTTGGCCATAACTAAAATGTAAAAGTCTAAGGGTACTGCATGTAGAATGTCAAAGATGCTATATGGATGTGCAGATATGATCAAGTCGATTCTCGTAGATCATTATTTTACATTTTTCTTCAAGCTCAATAGATGCGCAACCAAACCAAAATAAGGAACAAATCTGAGACAACTCACTTCACCTTGCTTTCCTCAACATTTTGAATGTTGTCACCGATTAACCGTCTGAAATATACAATAGAGACAGATATCCCATATGAAAGCATAGGCTGGCCTATCGCGCTCCAAATACCTGACAAAAAAGCCCCAGCGATCGGAGATAGTTCCAAAACCTCCATCTCCTCGGCCAAAAAGAGCCCAGATGATGGAGGTAAGACCCACGAATGCACCAACCAACCCTACTATAGGTGCACCTTCTGTCAATGCCTGGGCCAACCGAGCTGACTTGTTTTCGAGCTTTTCAGTGCTTTTCTCAACATAACCAAGTTGAATTGCCATTATGGTATTAACAGAGCTGTTGAATACTTGATAAAACTAAAACCATCATGCGGTTGATAGGCAATACATTTATAGATGGAGTTCTGGAAGATCCATTAGCGTTATTCCCTGGCGTTCTACGTATCACGGATCTTGTTCAGTATGTGCTACTCAATCACATTCTGTAGCGGTTGTTCCGAAAACCACCTTACATGTTGAATAATACGAACACACTTGGACAGATTTGCAACAGAACTTCAGGGGCCACCAAGGAACTAAAATGTCATTAAGAAAATGAAATTTTGAAAATTCAAGCAATTATATAGTTCAAAGTAGAACTTCTCCAAATGCAGATGATTTTCTTATACTAGACATGGGCATCTAATTGATGGAATTTATTGCCACATAACAAGAATTTACAAGTTTCAAAAGCAGTAAATTATGCAAGAAAGCACTTGATGAATCATCCACGAGAAAATCAATTACTCGAAGAACTCAGCTCAGTTAATCTTTCATACGGTCCAGGTATTAAGAACAAATTAGACAATAAACAACTAAACTATTTGAACAAATGCACAACAAATCTAATTCTGATATGGGTGCCAAAATTTCACATAAGCGCGTCACCTAAGCAAGGAAAAAATCAAATTCCAAGGTCATTTTACATAACTCTAGATGGACAATGAGTTGTAAGTCGGGAAGAAATCACATACGGGGGTATAAGGTAAGAGAAAGAGCCTACCAATGTATACACCCTCCATAGCCCACAACGCCACTTGTTGAATCCTCCTTTTTGGTCCATCACCATCCAAAACGAGCGGCCTTTGCGGCGTACCCGTACCCTTGTTTGAACAACGAACGTAGAGGGAACCCCTCCCCTTCACCCGGCTCGGTTGTGCCGGATTGCGCCCATTGGCGTATGCTTCACCGAAGAGAGAGGACACTTTCGGATTCCTCTCTGAAGGTTTGGCATGCCAATATGCAGAAGCGGGCAATGCAATCATCTCTCTCTCAGGAAGCAACGTGGATCTCACCATTTCCAGGGAATCAGTTTCCAAACAAGAGATGGGAAAGCCTTGGCGTCATCACTACCTCAGTAGTTGGTTGGTTCAAGTGGTCGGCGCTTGTTCCCCTTAAGCAACGTCCCTCGAATCTTGTGAATGGGATCAAACCAACAGTAGGAGAGCTTTACTGCCATAGTCAGTAAACCGGACTCATACCGGATTAGTCGGGATCCACTGACAGATCCACATTGAGGCTGGTTGGGTCGACTACCCTATCCGAAATTCCGAAAATTAATGTATGTGTCAAATCTGAAGTCGGCCCACCTGAAACAAGTGTTTGGATCCACATGGTGTACTTCACACACAAAAAAAACAGATCCCACTTGTAGGGAAATTAATTTTTGTAATGAATACATAATCGTATGCTTCAGTGTAACTCTTTTGTTACTAGTAGGTAGATGTGTCCGGTTCTGACCCGATCTGGAGGGTCGAACCGTAGCCAAACCACCGACAAGATATGCCCGAACCAGAACTGAGGATCGCACGGCTCAGTTGCAGTTGAACTTATTGTACATCTCAAACCCAAACAGAAACCAAGAATTTCAAAACGCCACATCTCCCAATACAACTAGGGTTTGCATGTCTCATCTTAGGGGCAGACATGTCTCATCTCTACCGAAAAAGAAAAAGAAACACACTCCTGTATAAAAGATGAACACACACCCTACATCTCTTCTGCAAAAGAAACGCACTAGGGAGATGAATCTCTCACCTTCCATGTATGCACGCAATAAGATGTGTCTCTTTCATTTCTACTTGGACCGTATCTCCCATGACGGTTGCTTTCTCCGATGATGGCACGTACGAGAAAGAGCGAGAACCTCCGGTGATGAGTTGAAGAGAAAAGAGGAGCAGTCAGCCAAGCATAAGAGCCAACAGAGGAGACCGTGAAAAGAGAGAATAGGGTGTGACTGTAAGGACTAATAAGGGAAAAAGGGTTTGCTGTAGTAATGCCCAAAAAACTAAACCATCTCTCTCTTTCTCTGTACAAATTACACATAATGTTCTGCCTCCCGAGAAATGTACACACTTGAACTGAGTTGCAAACAAAAGAAAACTTTAATGCTTCCTTTCCATTCTTACTGAAGGACAATAATCAAGGAACCGCCTGCCCTATAATTAATTACAGGCACCATGGCAAACCACAAGAACTGAATCGTAGAGCTTTACCCTTAAAAATCAAACCCACACTTGAACCCAGCCTGTCCAACGTACCCAACCATTGACCACACCCACCACACTGCAATCTCCTTACAGCCAATTATCGGCAGACTTTTTTCACTACATCCCATTTCAACGAGACGGTAAGGAAATGTCGTAATTCTGTATATGCGCTGTGTAAACACAAGATTCAACCATTACACATCACTTTGCCCGAAAAGAAAAAAAAACGTCAGCTGCCAATTTTCCGTCACCATCTGAGCATTCGCCGTTCAAAGGCAGCAAGTATCTAATGATATTACTAATCAAACATGCATGACAAAGTCGATCAGAATGCACCAATATCCTACAGCAGAAATGAAACCTCTACCAACGATAGATAATTTTTTTGGTACAGAAGCAAAGTGATCTAATTTATGACATGGAGACATCAATGCTCGTCAGCTCCCGTGTCCGGTTTAGGTGCGGATTCTTTCATCTCATCCCCAGCATCCTCCTGGCAACAGGGAAGGTGTGAGAACTACATATATTCTCCACACACACACACACAACGGAGAGAGAGAGAGAGAGAGAGAGAGACCTGTATATCAGATGTCCAGAGGGTCAAGTTGTCACGGAGAAGCTGCATGATCAAAGTGCTATCCTTGTATGACTCTTCACCAAGGGTATCTAATTCAGAGATTGCTTCATCGAAAGCCTGAAAGATATATCATAATTTAAGACAAACAAAGAGGGCTGAGGGCATTCTCTTATGAGATCAACACTAGCAAGCAAAGTCAGGGACAGTCCCAGGCTCCCAAGAAAGGACTATACTCGTGATTTAAATTGCAGACAGAACCCAGCGAGCAATGTGCAAATGCGCACAACTTCAACGTTCCATCAAAGGTCAGAGCCAAGCAAAATAAAAAGAGAGAAGCTCGTGAACATATGTGTGCGTGTATCAGTGTACACATGTGTGTCGATGTCTGTGTCTGTGTGTGCAAGCGAGAGAGAGAGAGGGAGAGAGAGAGAGAGAGAGATGCATCTTTCTAAAATTCTTGAAATATTTGGGAAAGATATATTCTGAAACTTTTGAAAGTGCCATGGGAAAACAGATGCATCTTCCAACTGTTCTTGAAATAAAACATGATTTGAAAATGATATTTCTAGTGAGAAACTCCTCAGATAAAGAGAATTAAGAGGTGTAAAACCTCACTAGTCACTAAACGGGCTCATACCAGAATATCGCTGTGCATCTTAAAATTGGAAACTAAAGAAACACAAACGTTCCCCAAAATGGGCTTAATATCATATGGTGTTCCATTAAGGACGCTAATTCATTCCACTGGGAAATACTACTACTGCATGACCAATATACCATCTCATGACTACGCAAGCATGGATACTCTACACGATCATTGAAGCTAGCACACTTGTTAGTTAGATTTTATTTAAACTCGGACCTATATAATTCAAAGAGTTGCCTTCCAAAAAATTCTGATACTTTGGAACAAAACAACAACAACAACAACAACTAAGCCTTTTCCCATACTAGACAGGGTCGGCTACATGGATTCTTTGTTTCCACAGATCCCTATCGTGTGCCATGTTAGCAGTTAACTCCCAATAAACTAGATCATTCTTTATTGTTTCTTTCCAACACTTTCGTGGTCGTCCTCTACCTCTTTTAATACTTTCCAAATTTAGTTTTTCTAACCTTCTTACAGGTTCTTCTTTTGATCTTCTTTCTATATGTCCAAACCATCTTAAACGATGTTCTCTCATTTTATCCTCTATTGGTGCCACTCCTAATTTGTTTCTAATAACCTCATTATGTATACGGTCTTTTCTTGTATGGCCACTCATCCATCTCAACATCTTCATTTCTGTCACAGACATCTTTTGTACATGTTGATGATTAACTGCCCAACACTCAGAACCATAAAACATGGCAGGCCTAATTGCTGCTCTATAATATTTACCTTTTAATTTTAATGGTATCTTCTTATCACAAAGAATACCTGATGCTCCTCTCCATTCCTTTTGGGGAATGCAATGTGTGCCAATTTAAATTTCTATGTCCTCTGAAGTAGCCAAATGATCAAACTTACATTCCATATATTCTGTCTTTGTTCTACTAAGTCGGAGGCCTTTGTTTTCTAATGTTTCTCTCCATAGTTCCAATTTTCTATTAACTTTTTCCTTAGACTCCTCCACTAATACAATGTCATCTGCAAATAACATACACCAAGGTACTTCATCTTGAATATGTTTTGTTAACTCATCCATCACCATTATAAATAAGTATGGACTTAAAGTTGATCCTTGATGTAACCCAATATTAACTTCAAAGAAGTCTGTCGTTCCTTCATGAGTCCTCACACATGTTTTTGCACCATCATACATGTCTCTTATAAGGTTAATATATGTCAATGAGATACCTCTTTTTTCCAAAGTTCTCCAAAGAACCTCCCTCGGTACCCTATCATAAGCTTTTTCTAGATCAATAAATATCATGTGAAGGTCTTTCTTTTTTGCTCTAAAATGTTCCATAAGACGTCTCAGAAGGTGAATCGCTTCAATAGTAGATCTACCTGGCATAAATCCAAATTGGTTCTCTGTTGTACTTGATACTTGTCTTAACCTACGTTCGATAATTCTTTCCCATAATTTCATAGTATGACTCATTAACTTGATACCTCGATAATTCACACAATTTTGAATGTCTCCCTTGTTCTTATATACGGGTATAAGTGTACTTGCTCTCCATTCCTCGGGCATCTTTTGGTTTTTCCATATTTCATTAAATAGTCTTGTGAGCCAAGTGATTCCTATTTCTCCTAGTATTTTCCAAACTTCTATAGGAATATTATCTGGTCCTACCGATTTACCACTCTTCATATGTTTAAGAGCCTCTTTGACTTCATTCTTTTGAATACGTCGGTAGAAATTGTGGTTTATATACTTTTCTGACTTGGCTAAATCTCCTAAACTAATACTAACATCTTTATTTTCATTAAAAAGATTATAAAAATAGTTTTTCCATCTATTTCTTATATCATCATTTGCCACTAGAATTTTTTCATCCTCGTCTTTTATGCATCTAACAAAATTTAGATCTTTAGTTTTCTTATCTCTAGCCCTAGCTATCCTAAAAATATCTCTTTCACCCTCTTTTGAGTTGAGTTTTTTATATAAGTCCTCCCAAATCTTAGCTTTTGCTTCACTAACGGCCTTTTTTGCTTCCTTCTTTGCTTTCTTTTGTAATCCATGTTGTAGAAATCCGACGGAGTTTTACGCTGGCTGTCGGAAGCCTAACACAACCCTCCTCCTTTATCCGGGCTTGGGACCGGCAATGCAAGGGTGATCCCTTACATGGGCGGAGTTTTCTGATACTTTGGAAGAAAAATGAAAAAATTTTCTCAACACCAACATCCAGTCACTAGGTCAAAGCACCGCGACATGAAAACCCATCCACCTAATAATTTGGTTTCAGAAATTTAATGACCTATCTTTCCAACGTCAAGGGAGTACTAAGTCAAAGGATCCATGTACAACAAAAGATCCATAGGATCCATGTACAACAAAAGATCCATGACTGCATATTTTAGATATAAAAACCAATGTTGTCCGTATCGCAACGGTGCGATACGTATCGTATCGTGGGCGATACGGGGCCCCGTATCGCAGGTGCGGGCGTATCGCACCGTATCGTGCGATACGGCCCGTATCGTGCGATACGCCCTGGGACCCTTATAAAGGGTCCCGGCCCGAGAGAAACCCACGATTTTTCGCAGGTTTTCTCTCTCCTTTTGAATTCCTCAAGCTCCCTAAGAGTCGGTTTTCGCCTCCTTGGTGTTCAAAGCTCTAAAATCGTGCCCTACGGTATCCGTCCAAGCCTCCAAACTCGGATTTATGTATATTTTTAATGTTTTTTTCATTTTTTTTCCTTTATATTTATTGTTTTTTGTGTTATTTTGGTTTTTTTTAATGACAAAATATGAAGTTGTTAAATGTGTGTATACAATTTTTATTGCATTCATGAAGTGGGAGACACTCGATTTGAGTGTTATTTGAAGATTGGGGGATTTACGAAGTGCTTTTATTTTCAGGTTTTTGTTTGAATTAAAGTACTCCATTGAGATGGGAGGAAGGGGTGGTAGAGACTCTCATTCAAGTCTGATGATTCGGCATGGCAGTGGGGTATACCAGTTGAGGGTTCAAGGTTAAAAATCAAATGTTTATTTTGTGAAAAGGTGGTTAGTGGTGGAATTTCAAGGTTGAAACACCACATAGCAGGAACCAGGAAAGAAGTTGCTCCATGCACAGGCAGAGTTAGAAATGTGCCAGAAGGTATTAAATGGCAATGCTTGCAGATGATTGAGATCATACAGGAAATGAGACAACAAAAAGATGATTTCCAGATGTGTGAAGAAGATGATGATGCTACTGCCACTGGAGTTGGATTCACTGATAGTTTGTCTTTAGATGCTAGAACAAATATTGATAGTAGCAGTTCGCGAGCACCTAATAGAGGAAAGAGGGTTGCAATTGAAGACTTTGAAGGTGGTAGAAGAGGAAGTTCAGGAAGGAGTAGAGGAAGAGCTTCTTCTTCTAGCATACATTCGTTCTTTCTCCCTTCCACTATACCTGGTGCTCAGCTAGGAATTCGTTCAAGCAGACCTTGCAGTGGGCAGATGGTTTTATAATGCATGCATTCCATTTAATGCAGCAAACAGTTTTCATTTTAAGTAATGGCAGATGCAATTGCTAACATTGGTCCAGGATACAGGATACCCTCTTATCAGAAGTTGAGAAGGAAGATATTAGATCAGACCGTGATTGAAGTGCAGCAATACTTTTCAACTTTGAGACAATCGTGGAAGGAAACAGGATGCACTATCATGGCAGATGGATGGACCGATAGGCGAGGAAGGACATTGCTAAACTTTCTTGTATATTGTCCTAAAAGACTCATCTTTTTGAGATCTCTAGATATGTCAGAGGAGAGGCACACTGCAGAGATCCTACGAGAGGAATTTGATAAGGGTATACAGGAGGTTGGGCTAGAAAATGTAATCCAATTGATTACAGATAATGCAGCTAACTACAAAGCAGCTGGAAAGGAGTTAGCAGATATTTATGGGACTTTCTACTGGACACCATGTGCAGCCCATTGTTTAGATCTCATCCTCAAGGACATTGGTGAGATGGATGAAATAAAGGCAGCAACTGAGTGTTGCCAAGATATTACAAAATTCATTTACAACCATGCATTTGTTTTGTGTATGATGAGGAGATACACAGAAGGTGCAGAACTTCTTCGCACAACTGCAACTCGGTTCGCAACAAACTTCTTATTTGTACAGAGTATTGTGAGACAGAAGCAAGCTTTAAAGAGAATGTTCTCCTCAGATGAGTGACACCAATTTGCAGAGTTGCCACAAAACAGAAGGAACAAAAAGTTAAATGAGATTGTAGAAACGGTTTTTAGAAGTTCATTTTGGAATGCATGTATCAGATTATTGAAAATTACTTGTCCTTTAGTGAAAGTTTTGAGATTGGCTGACAGCGAGGAGAAACCATCTATGGGCTACCTTTATGAAGCCATGGACAGGGCAAAAGAAGCGATCAGAAATAACTTTAATGGAAAAAAAAGAGATTATGTGCCCGTGTGAAAAATAATTGATAGTAGATGGAATAAACAATTGCATCAGCCTATTCATGCAGCAGCCTACTATCTAAACCCATCATTGAGGTACTCAGCAACCTTCAAAAGGGACGGTGAGGTTAATCGAGGAATCATTGAATGCATCGACAGATTAGTCCCTCATGAGAGCATAGTAGATGCGATACATCGAGAGATGGAGATATATGATAATGCTCTGATGGGTTTGCTTGTTGCAATTCGCAACTGCTCTACGATGCGTCCAGGTATATTGTTTAATCTTACATTACTGTGGATTATTATGTCTCTAATGTTTATATTTTTTTTACAGATGTTTGGTGGAACAGGTTTGGAAGTGATTGTCCAAACCTTAGAGATTTTGCAGTTAGAGTCTTAAGCCAAACCTATAGTGCAACAGGTTGTAAAAGAAATTAGAGTGTTTTTTAACACATCCATACAAAAAAGCGCAACAGGTTGGAACACAAAAGGCTTAATGATTTGGTTTATATTCGTTGTAACATGCGCCTTCGTGAAAGGTAATGTTGTATTACTTTCAAATTTTCAATTCGATATTATTTAACTTCAGTTTTCAATTGTTAATATTACTTACTAATTGTTTATCTTTGTTTGTGTCGTAGGCAATTAAAAAAAGTAAATAGAAAAGAAAGTCAGTTCGATCCAATAAGTTTGGATAATTTTGATATATTAGAAGATTGGGTTACGGAAGACACTGAAGAAAATGCCCTCCTAACAGAATAAGACGTTGCCTGGATTAATTTGGAAGGAGCGCAACAACATTATGGAGATGAAGAATTTGATTTTGAAGAAGAAGGTGTGGGCATGGCTGATGATGATGAGGATCTGCAACAAGGAGAAGATGAAGATTATTTAGTTGATGATCCTGATTACAATTTGTAAAATGTAACATTATACTGTAAAGTGTAAACTATGTTTGTATTTTATTTTTTGGATTCAAAATATGTAAATTTGGATGCAATTGTTCAATGCTAAATGCTCAATCTGTACTAAACTTACATTATATGAATTTAAAGCAATTATCAAATTTTTCCTGATTTTTCCTGATTTTTTCGATTTTTTACTATTTTTTATTAATTTTTACATTATTTTAATATTAAAGTACGATACGATATGATACGCCCGTATCATGGAGCCCAGCGATAAAAACCGCCAGTTTGACAAAACCCAGGAAATTCAAAATATACGGAAAGCATTATTAAGAAACAGTCGATAGAAGACTATGTAAGTGAAAAAGTATGAATTGTGGCACTGAGAATGAATGCAATGGATGTAACAAGAAAAGGCACAGTAAGTATATCCCTGAGAAATATGTTGTAGAAGTGGCAGCAAAAACTTGTGCAAAAACAAAGAAAAAAGATTGTAACTAAGAAGTTGATGGCCAGACGCGAGACACTTGAGGATCTCCACAAGTAAAAGAAAGAGGCAAAAGAGAAACAACTAACATGTTGGATCCCTTCAGCAATCAGCAACTGCATAATAGATGATAAACAGATTCACAGCTAGACCTGTCCATATTATTGAGATAACGACAGGTCAAACCACTCAGCCCATGAGGTTAGTCACAGATTTGAATCATCCTGGGTTGTTACATAATTTACATTTAATAAGCAATATTTAGGGTAAATATGTGTACTGTGTAGCAACGCACATAACCAAACAGTGGTGCGGGTTAAGGGCAAAAGGTTAAAAGACGGTATAAGTTCTGAGGACAGAACATCTAAGCATGCTCTCAAACTGCACCATACTCGCTGGGCTGTCCCCACACAAACCCACAATATCTGATTACACTTCGTATAAAGTTACAAAGTATCCTAATTCATCCTTGTAGATGGAGCAGGTAAACAGATACATACCAGAAATCAGAAAAATCTGATTGAGAACTAGATCAGTATCATATACAAAGCAGAAGGATCTCAAATTGGAAAACAAACCCCAGAATCCAGCTGAGGTTTTATTCAGTTCTAGTCTTTGGTTCTGCTTCCTTGATATCTAATTTGATCCAGCACAATGTCTTGTATCATGCCCAATCACTCATTTATTTTTCACTGCACATGTGTCCAATCCCTAATGCAGGATAAATCTTGGTCTGTTGGATTGCATATACATCTCTCCAACCATGATACTAGAATAAAGTATCAGAAGTTTCCAAGCATCTGATTTAACAAGGATCAGTCCCAGATTAAGGGACACTTCAAGATTATCAGATGGCCTGCCTTTAGGACCTGACTAAATAATCAGCGATTAGCTGATTCTGCACACAAATTTTTAACCACAACCGATGTGAAAGAGTAACAAAACCTCCAAACGTAGATAGTAAACAATCATAATATACAAAAGGAGAACCTAGATCCAAAAGGGTCGAGAAAATTGGCATAATCAAATGGAGACAATAGCAACGCCATGCACATCTACTTAACGAATTAAGTAGAACTACAGGCAACAGGTAAAGAGCAAAAGAACAAGTAGAATCAAAAGAAACCTGCTTAGCAAGGTGGCAAGCTCGGTCTGGGGAGTTCAGGATTTCATAGTAGAAAACTGAGAAGTTAAGGGCGAGCCCCAGCCTAATAGGATGTGTTGGAGCCAACTCGGCAAGTGCAATGTCCTGCGTATAGAGTTTACCAGAAAACTTGTCAGAGATGCTTGTCCAAACACCAAAATCAAAGATTTAAATGAACACGAAAAGAAAGAATCAAATTTTCGTTTTCCCATGTTCAACCTGGGCAGACTTGTAAGCAACCAACGTGCTCTCCGCAGCTTCCTTCCTCTCGGCGCCAGTCTTAAACTCTGCCAAGTACCTATGGTAATCACCTTTCATCTTGAGATAGAACACCTTCGACTCAGCAGCAGTAGCAGATGGAACCAGGTGCGAATCAAGGAGCCGCAATATCCCATCACATATCTTGCTGAGCTCAGACTCAATCTTCGCCCTGTATTCCTTGATCGCAGCAACATGATCCTCGTTGCCACGGCTTTCTTCTTTTTGCTCAATTGATGAAATGATCCTCCACGAAGCCCTCCGGGCTCCGATGACGTTCTTGTAAGCCACAGATAGCAAGTTTCGTTCCTCAACCGTCAGTTCTTGCACGTCCACGGTTTTTGCTACATTCTCCATGAACTCTACCATCTCCTCGTAGCGTTCGGCCTGCTCGGCCAGTTTGGCCATGTACACATTCTCCTCCCTTGAGGACTCGGCGGGCGACATGTTTTCCTGCATACATTCGCGAGAAAAAGAAAATGACAACTAAAAAACCACACATGCAAACGATCTCCAAAACAGAACGGGAAAAACTACTAAACAACAACAGATATGATTATCAAGCACGAAAAATGAAGGAGAATGTTCGTTGTATCTTTTCCACAATAAGAAGAAAACAAGAAAAACACTCGTAGAGAACCCTGCCACCTGACGATCAAAGGCAGGAAGGAGCCGGGACGGACTAGCAGATCCACAACCAATCCCTCAACTGTAGCCGAAGAATGTAGAAAAAGAGGAAAGAACTCTAACTAACAAAGGATCTTCACAACTGATGAAACGAAGGCCTCACCGTTGATTCTCGTGCAAAACTACGACTGAATCTGAACCAAAACCAGATGAAAATACATCAAAGCAAGAAACGAGGATCAAAATCCAGCAAACAAGCTGCTTTCGCGAAGAACAATAGGGAACGATTCAGAGAAACGATCTGCTCCACCGATTCAAGTGAATCACGCAGAATGAAACATCAGACCCCCATTTCCAGCGACAAGTCTCAAACCCACACAGCACAAGGGAAGGAAAAGGGAGGAACAGAGAGCGTGGAACCACAAACAACGGGAAAGAAGAAAAAACCGTATCGAACATAGAAAAACAAAGAAACAAACCCCAGTTTTCCGATGACGGCAGACAGATCAAACGAAAAGTAACAAAAACAAAAAAGATGAATGCACAAAGTAAACAAACGATCGCACCTCACCTCAGGATTCCTCCTACGGCGACGATGGATCTCTCTCTCTCTTCACAGGAAGAACGGGAAGCGGGGTAGACGCGTATGGTTGTGAACAGGAGAATAACCAATCTGGTATCGACACGTCATTTGATTTGTGACGCTAAGTTCGCCGCGTAATGTAAGGTCGAAAAAGTCATTCAATTTTTGGGCGTTCTTTCAATCCTTCCCTCTTTTCAGTCATTTCCAAAGTCGACCTTATCTTTCAATAATATTTAGAGAACTTCCCTGCTCCGCCTTCAGATATAACCTCGAAATGTTGAAGACTTCATATCGATAATCGGTGGGTACGTTGATTTTTTATATCAAATATATAAAATTATATACCAAAAAATATTATGTATTATACATTAGTACTACCTCTCTCTCTCTACATATACTCTACATAATGTATAATACATAATATTTTTTGGTATATAATTTTATATAAATATATTTATTTTCCAATTTTTAAGATCAATGATAGAAATTTGAATTAAGAATATCATTATATTTATATATTTTATATATTTATAATTATATATTTATTTATTTATTCAAATCTCTATCATTAATCTTAAACATGAATCAATGAAAATTTTTATACAAGATTATGTATCAAAAGAGATTATATATTTAGTACTATTATCTCAAAGATCAAACAATCGAAATGTTTTAGTAATATCATGCAGTTTAAACATGATGTAACTATTACTTCCTCTATATAAAAAGAGAGAAATTGAATCATGTTCACTTATGCGACCCTTAAAAAAAGTAATTACTAGTTTCGTCAGTTTACAAAACTTGAACTGAACACTGAACCGCTTGAACCAAGCAACTGTTGGTTAGGAACTTTTATGATTTAACTATGTGGATGGAATGTATCGGGTTTATTTCTCAAAATTCTACTTTTAGATAATTTGATTATGAAATGTATCCATTTTTTTTATTTCTTAGTATTTATAATTACCAGCGGAGTATAAACCATCCCGTGACTTATGCTATCACATTTATCAAATGCATTTATAGTTTTTCCTTTAGAAAAAATCTCTATAATTATTTACGAGCTTATGTGTGGTGAGCAAGGGTGCTTCCGTCGTGTGTATATGTGAGCGTGTTCATAGTGGTGGCAATGTGAAAGGCAGTGGTGGATCTACATTGAGGTGAGGTGGGACGGAGATCCTAGTTGAAATCCAAAAAAAACAATGAAGAAGTTATAGGACACGGTTAAATTCGTACTTACTATACATAGTTCGCCCTACCCAAAAGGTTTGAATGGGCAGTTTGCTCCATCCCATAAAAATCTAGATTATATATATCATGATTTATATCTTTAATCGCACCGTACCCCAATTTATGCCCTAATAACATTTTAAATTTAAAATTATGTTTAATCAAAATATAATATTTTGTAAAATCTAATTCAAATAGTTGAACATTTTTAAGCTTAAGTAGTTCAAGCTTTGAGCAATTCTCTCTTGCACTATTTTATATATATGTGTATATAGAGAGGAGTTTACTAATTTTGAAGAGCAATTGGAGAATGAAAAAGCAAGAAATTTAGTGACAATTCTACCGTGAATTTTTAGGTATATGTTGCGTTCAACTTGAGCAGTTGAGTCTCTCTCTGCCCATGAAAAATGAACTAGACAGAAATCAAGAACAGAGAGATATTGATGGAGAAAGCTGTTGCAGTCAACTTGCAAAGGCACATCAACACCTCCAGCCAAGACTTTTATGGAACTTTTAGGCCTGCAATCTTTTGTTGTAGGAACCCAAAGTTCCATGATCCTAAGAGTTTTGTGTTCCGGTTGGGAAGAAAATAGTACCATTTAGTTCCCGAATGAGCCTTGGAGGTAAATGGGCTCCAAACCCTTTTTCTTGAGAATCCAAACTCCGCAAAACATGGATTTCCTAATACTTAAGTTTGTTTACCCATCAATCATAGAACTAGTGCATGTTCTACTTGAAAAGTTTCACCACCCAAACAACCATTTTTACGAAGAACTTTGTAAGTGGAAGGAGGGAGAATTCAATTATGAGGCCCGTCCGCTAACTCACAGGGGGAAGCATTGGTTCGAGTAGGGTTGTGTTCCCGGAGTCATTTTATGGGTTTTGTTCAATTTTATATGGTTTCTCTTATTTGGTTCGATCGAGTAAGGCTGTGATCCCGGACTCATTTTATGAGTTAATTATTACACAGTAAGAAGACTTATATGTACGAGTTTTTATGAACTACCTATGATTTTCTTATGCATAAGTAAACCAATCATGTCTTAGTCACTTTGGTTGAGAAATGGAAAGGGAAAAGAGCGAACAATTAGAAGAGGGAAGACAAGAGGAGAGAGTGTTTCATGATTAAATGAGGATTAAGGAAGTCTTAATATCGCTTTATAGTAAAACACAGTGGATTCCAGATCTCCGATCTAAATCAACGGATACACCTTTTTGCCTGTAACCGTTTTTGCATAGATGCATTTGATGGTTAGACTAAAGACAATTCTCAAACTAAGGCCCAAAGTGATGCGCGTGTGTATAGTCTACCATGTCCTTCCCAAGCTCTTTGAATTAAAGTTGATGAGTTACCAACTACATAAAAGAACATGCAAGTTTCTTTCATCTTTTAATATAGAACTAAACTTTGTCTTTTTGCCTTCACATGCACAAATCCCTCATATATGACTTTACACTTTAGGACTTTCACATATATATCAAAAACACATCAAATGAATATATAAGAATACTTAACAATATACATGAATTTAATTAACACAATAATTAATTAGTATTAATTATAACAAATTAATCAACAAATGCAATGAATGCTTGCTTGGCCGCTCGTACAAGTAAGGTCGACAAGAACGAGTGTGTGATTTAACAATCTTCCAAAAGTTAGAAGCTTCTTGCCTTGGGTTGCTAAGGAATATTACAGCAACTTGTGAGCCAACCTTTGGTAATCTTCCTTTAAAAATTCTGAACATCTGTGCCCTTCTGTCTAACGTTGTCTCACCAATATTGAGCACATAGTGGCAATTTCAGACCTCACCTGACAACCTGACTGGAACCTGAGTTGGAAATCAGGGTTCAGGCACCCGCGGTCCGGTCTGAGTCACCCCAAAGAAACCTGACATAAGTCGGATCGGAGGGAATCCCGATTCACTTGGACCTGACCCAAACTCGGCTCGCATACATGTACGTGTGCGTGCATGCATGCATGCATGTGTACAGTGGGGTTGCTGTCAGCTTCGTTCAGATTGACCAAAATGCGATCAGATCGGGTCTATGTAAATGGAATCGAATCCGGGCCAAACTGCTTTTGAGTGTGTGGAGAAGTAAACAAAATCGTGTTGCACTAGTTGCATATAAACTAATTATTCATTTGAGCGAAATTCCCTCGTGCAAGTGCTTGGATTTAGATAAAACCAAACCAAATTTCAACTCGAGGATTAATAGATACATAAGCCACTGTCGACCTTGATTTATATTCATACTTTGATTTGTTCATGCGTTTCAAATTATTAAAATATGATATATGCAGTGACATGCACATTGTGGCAAGGCGACAGTTGCCTCATCCAAAATTCTCAAAATTGTTAATTTCGTATTGAAATTCCAAGAAAGTTTGATATTTTTTAAGGCCCGCTCCACCCGAAACAAGTTTCTCGATTCGCCACTGGATCAATTTACCGAAGTGAGGGGCAGTCAGGTCACGTATCATTTCTTTGTTATCAAAGTTCGGATCCGAAACTGGAACCTGATTTTGACGAATTCAATTAAGCCAGGTCCATTAAGGCTTTGATCAGCCATGACAAACAGAGTTAGGTCATGTCAATGTACATTATTAATTAGCGGCTGTAAAACATTACCACCTTCGATTTCGCACTCATAACATGCACATATGTGGAAAAATGCATATGAGCGCACGCTACAACAATGGGGAATGTATAAATTATTTTTAGGGTAGGTCGAATATTGGCCCATGTAACTGTTTAGGGTGGGTGAGCCTTGCATTATACGCCACACCAAATTTTGGTGCAGTGGCTGTCTCACCTTGGCTTAATATAGATCCATCACTGACATATACCTCGTACCATATCATAAGTTTAATGCAATTACAGCACACAAGTACACATGCATGTAATTGTATAATTAAAACTTATTATGCTTCAGAGTAAAACTTTGTCGAACTTATTTACCAATGACGCTATAAATTATGACAGAGCTTTGTGGAAACAAAGAATTCATGTAGCTGACCCCATTTAGTATGGAGAAAAGGCATAGTTATTGTTGTTGTTGCTTGATTAACTTAAGATGTGAGTTAACTTTTAACATGTCAAATAAATGAATCTTATGAAAACAAAGAAACTATGTAGCCAACACCTTCTAGTATGAGAATTAAGTTGTCGAACTTGATAATTTCTCTTGTTGAATTTATTAGGAGTCAAATTTTTACACAAATGATCTCAACCTTAAACAATTATTTTTTTATCTCTAAAATTTAAGGCATGAAAGGGCCTTGAATTGAGGTACTCAAGAAATGATCTCAACCTATACTGGTCTGATTTGAAGCCAACTATGAGAGAGAGAGAGAGAGAGAGAGAGAGAGAGAGAGAGAGAGAGAGAGAGAGAGAGAGAGAGAGAGAGAGAGAGAGAGAGAGAGAGAGAGAGAAAGAGAGAATCCATGTTATATGGAATTTGGATTACTGTATGGGTGAAAAAAAAGAAGCCTTAGCCTCTCATTTTTCCCTATTGCACATTTACCTCTCAAGCCAGTTTCTAAAGTGATGCACTTCTGTTTGCTACAAAACCAAAAAAAAGAAAAAAATTAGGACCATGTAACTTTGTGTTCTAGGAGATAGAGTTCCAGGACTAGATATTCCATGAATTGCAAACAGGCCCTAAGATGAACACAAAAACATGGAAATGGCGACATGGGTACCCGGATAATTGAAGAGAATCAGCAACTCTTCAACTCGGTGCGACCCGTGTCAAAGATTGCATTTAAATTGTTTAATATATCAAAATAAGTTTAACCTGGGACTAAATAGGCCAATTTGAAAGATTTTAATCTAATTATGTCACATTTTCTCTTTTTTTTGGTTATAATGAGGAGGCCTCGTCGGGCCAAGAAATCAGGTTTGCTATTTCTTTCTCTTTATTTGGAAAATTCATATTCTTGACTTGGGTCATTAGACATGTCTGATTCCAGAACTGCTGGTTTCGAGGTGGTTCCGGTTTAAGTTTTAGAACCGTCTTAGAGTCGAACTCCCCACCAACCTCAACGGTAGTGCACTTCTGGTTATTAAACTTATGTTATTAAATGTTAAATAAATAAATATATATATATAGAACATATTTAACTGCGGTTTGAAACTACTGGTTCCGGATTAGTTTCCAAAAATTATGAACTATAGCTGAACTGAGAGGTTCCCGGTTCCGAGGCTGGCTCCGAACCGGCCATGACTAAGTCATCCTCTAAATCCTTTGGAAAAATGATTCCATTAAAAAGCAGAATCCGAGAAAAATATGGTGTGAGCTTGAAAAAGAGATAGGAAGGCATTCAATAGTTGGCAGATGATATCTTTCTGTGGTTGATTCACAAAAGAAAGAAAAAGGCATTCGATCTTGTTCACGGGCGACAGCTTCTTCTTTTTTGTATCAATGCCATCGATCCCATTATCTTTTTCATGTTGTAGCTTGTCAAGCAATAGACGCCAACCCAGTTGATGGCAGCACCACCCACTTGGGCTGGGAATACTGGTGGTTCAGCGGGCCGCACTGCTCATTTGTGTTCTGTAAAAATGTATATGAACATGAACAAGTGGTTTCAGCTTGAGTATTCATAGCTTTGCTTAATTAATTCACTTCTGTGATTTATACAATATAGAATTTAATCAAGTTTCTTAGTTCAAGAAGTATTGTTACATGGAACAAAGTGTCAAAATGGGCCTGGCCAGAAATTTCTGGCCCATTTTCGGAGCAGGGCCATACGGCCCAGCCCGTCTTGCCCGCAGGGTGGCCCACCACTTCATGTTTCGTAAACATGTGAAGTGCAAGCTTTGTTACACGAGATGTTTATACTAAACGACTTGGTATTATGGGCATGCAAATAATGCATGGAGTGTAGACCTCATGTGATGCAGGCTGCGTTATGTTGCAGTAAGCTTGTAAAATGATCAGAAAAGCTTTACAAAACTCAACAATCATGCTACGCAGCCAATACCATGTTGCAGTAAGCTTGTAAAATGATTAGAAAAACTTGATCAATTATGAAAAGTTCAGATTTTCCCATGTTTTAATAGCTTCGATCTTTTATGTTTGTGGATTGTGATATCACCAAAAAAAAAAAATCTGACGACTCATAAGAGCTCGACCGATGTGGACATAGGGTCACCGTGAATCGTTGACAACGTGGCATAATCCATAACATCAATAAAAAGTCAAAGTTCATTTATTTTATATACAATTGAAATACAACATAAAGAAAAATCAAATCTATGAAGAACCTATTCACTACTACCACTCACAATAGAAGTCAAAGTTCTCATCTCAAAGCACTCCAATGACTCAATGCCTCTCATGACTACGTCTTGAAACTTTAAATAAAAACTAAGTACCACAACTATACTCGTAGGTGAATATGATCTCTCCATAGAAAAGCATACCGAAAACATTACAAAGGAGTAGTATTATTTCAAACATGCATGCATAACAAAGTACTCAATAATAATGCAATTAAATTTCAATCTCAAGACCTCTTAAGTGTCCAACAACTAGCCATGCCATAGGAGTTTCCCGAACCCTCCTCTTGTCCGGCCATGTGGCCTCTGATCATGCCCCTAGCGTATCGGGCTAAGGACCTTGACTATGATATCACTGGTTCATCAAGTCTAACTCCTCGAGTCTATAAGGCAAAATATCCAAATACCACATTAGTAGAGTCATATATTCAACCAATTCATCTCAACAATATCATACACACAACAATCCAAGACCACCTCCAAGATCCACCTCTCAAGCTTCATATGTCCATATCCACGTCACGTGTCCAATTTTGAATATCCAAACTACACATCTATATTCAGTATCAAATTTATTTTACTATACATAAACTCTTTACTCTCATTGATTAGTTCCACATGTTCTCAGTCTAGGCATATCATATAACCCGACATGAGTTGCACAATACAACTACAAGTGAAATTAGCTCAACCAATAGTGCAACTACCAGTATGATCATTTATTATCCAAGGACGTCCCATACTGCCATAGAAGATAGATCCATAACCGGTAATATTTTATCCATCTATAACAACAACCAATGAGTTAACATTAAGAGATACACCCATCTACAATCCAACGTGAAAGATAGATCTATACTCATTAATGGTTCACTCGCACACAAGTACAATCATTCTATGCATCCATATATTCAATAAAGCATTTTCAATTTTATTTCACCAACCAACCCATATATAATCATTTCAAAACATTGACAATCATTTCACAATCTCATACATCGTCACAAAAGAATTAAAACTACCTCTAATATCCAACCGGAAAGAAAACACATCCACCTACATGAAACACTATATGGATCCAAATGTTGTAAAGCAAATCCCTCCTAATCACCTTGATGTAATCCCTAAATTATTACAAAATCACAGGATTAACATTCTATATTCAATTTTGGATCTAATGGTTCAAACCGCATTTAATTCAAACTTCAAACACCTCGAAAACACCCAAAACACAATTTGGATTCTTAAAATTTTATCTTAATCTTAATCCATTCTTTTACTGGAATTGGATTCAAATATATGTTGCGGACTCAATCTGGACACGAAACCCTGTTCATGCAAGGACACTTGGTTCAATGTTCTAATAAGTGTCACCACCACCCCACATGACATGTTGTGTCGGTCCACTCGCCGATTGTCTTTTCGGCCTCCAAAATCGACGGTTTTTGGCTTGTTCTTCCTCATCCACCACTACCAAACGGTTCACCACTATTTTTCTCTAGGAGTAGCCGCCCATTACCTCCGGTTTCATCGAAAAAAGGGAAGGAAAGGGGTGGTTTGTTCCTTTCTCAATATCTCATCATAAATCATGAGCTTCATGATGATTTTGGCTCTAAAAGAGTTGGGAACGACCCACAAGGGTCACCTACTACCTCTGCACCATCTCCCCCCGTTCGAGATGCCAGCGAGTGCCGGTTAGTTGGCCGAAAAATCCAAAAACGGAAAATGGAGACTTACATTGTGAAGATCCGACATATTTCACCCTTTTTTGACGTGCTTCCGCTTCCAACACCGGCTCTCGTAGACCCTTTCTCTCCCTCTCCATATCTCACTCATGGAAATGGTGCCCTCCATGCAGCCACACAATGTCCATGAAGGTTCTTCGTGGCCACCATCTGCAGCTCCTACAGACAGGTCCCATGCGAGACCCGAGTCGGGTCTGATGGACCCGATCTTACCCAGACTTCACATATATAAAGGCATATTCTAGTTTTACTGCATTTGTAACCATGATTCTTTAGTAAGCTTGTAACATAACTTCTCTCTCTCTCTCTCTCGAACCAATGTTGTCACTATGTGGACTTGCCAGAACCAGATTTGAGGGTTATGGACATTTTGTTAGAACATTGCCTAAGCCTCACTGGTGTTTATGGTTTAACAATTCTCGATGATTTTCTGAAACAAATCCAAAAATGAGGAAAGGAGTCCCTACCTTTGACAATCAATTAAAGGTGAGAATCCTCGATTCACAAGCACATATCTATTTCAAAAGATAAAAAAAAATCATAAATTAAGTACGTAGGAACTTACCTCTAATCATTCATTATTCATTGTGAACTCGTCTTGGTTCTTTTTCGTTAAAATTCTTTTTGCTATTACAAGCAAAACCCAATTTTAGTAATTTGTTTGGCTAATTAAATTGAGATTTCTGCACATTTGAAGGAAAAAGGTAAACATAAAGATGATCCTTCTTGATGTACGGTATAAGGTTCACCATCGTTTGGTTTTGAATCCCTATGGATTGGCTATTGAATTGGGTTTGACTAAGAGCTGGTCAAGAGAGGCCGCTAAAGTAAAATTGAGATTTAAAATTAGGTATTAAATTAACTAAGTGCCGATTTTGATTTTTGTACATTAATAATATGTTTCTAAAATAGATTTTTAAAATATTATAAGACAAGACACTAAATTGACTTTGTGTGAGGTACTAAATTGAAGATTTAACGACGTGACTTTCTAAAGATGATTTGTTGTAAGCTAAAGCTCATCAACCACTTAGTTCATCAAACATGCATAAAAAATGAAATTAAATATTACTTGGATGAATTATATAAGTTTAGAGGTAAGCGCACCAACTATGGTTAGCCGCGTTTAATCATGCGAGAACCAAACCAAGCTTTTTTCCCACATTAAGTAAGCTCGGATACACAGCATGCATTGATTTAAAATATAATTCCGAGAAGATATTATATTTTACAGTTTCCTTGCTCCCTCTTTTAAAATGTCCGTTCAATTCTCACCACGAACAAAAAAATCAAAGAAAAACTTCACCACATTAACTACAAGCAGTCTGGTCCTTTTCTTTTCTCAGGCGTACAAGAGAGAGAGAGAGAGAGAGAGAGAGAGAGAGAGAGAGAGAGAGAGAGAGAGAGAGAGAGAAAGTAGGAACAAGAATATTTAGTCTCGTATTGACGAGAGATGAAAACGGCGAAATCTTTCCTCTCCTATATAAGAGGAGGAAATAGACGTTGTTAAGGCACGCAGCCGTGTGGTGAGCCCAAAGCGAACTATTCTTTCGCCTTTTACTAAAGAATACCGTGTGCTCTCCACTTTAAGCGGCATACGCTTATTTTTGGAGGGTCTTTCCCTTTTGGGGAAACCCGACAAAGTAAATTGAAATTTATAGGTGGCATCCCTTACCAGTGAGTTTTCCAGGGTTGGTGTTTTTTTGTTTCTTTGAACTCGTTTACTTTTCATGGCAACTCCACCTCTCTTATGATCTCCTTCTGTCTGTGTGATGTGTTTCTCGGGTGAATCAAACCGAGTTTACAGAGTCAGAGTGATGGGGATTTTCTTCAGGGCTATACCCATGAAAATGCCATCTAGCTTCGTATCTCATGAAAATGTGTAATTCAACTATATATGAGGACCCAAGATCAGTGATAGTTCTACTTCTATGGCAGACGCATCGCCTTTGTTTCCCTTCTAGCTGGCGCTAAGACTAGGAAGGTGCAGCGTCGATGCTCTACGAAGCTTGCTTTTCATTCACGACTGTCTTAGGGAGAAGCTGGCTTCCTGTATGTGGGTGTGGCCTCTGTAGCAGCATGCTCTCCATTTGATACGTACTCTGAATCATAACTGAGTTAACATGAAATAAACGTAGCAAAGCCATCCTCTATGAAATGGTTGATAGACAAATAGGTGCTTTATTATCTTATATCATCTTCCATTTTAGTTCATCAAACTCCTCTTCCAGTCCTGCAATCTTGCTCAGCATGGTTGTTTATGCTTGGTCTTTTGAAAAATACATGTTTATAATGAACATGGTAGGAGAATAGCAGAGCGTTTTCGTTAGGTTTTTCTTATTTGCCCCTCTGTCAGACCAGGTGAATTTTGTTCTTTTGTTCTTATAACATGTTAGCAAATGAGAGAACGGGCACCAGGGCGCTCGTCATATATCTGTACTCTAACTCCCATGAGTACCAATTCGTCAAGAATCAAGAGAAATAACCAGAGAATGATGATCCAGTTGTTTCTAATTTTCTGTAAAGTTCAAAACAGAGCAATAATCCATTGAAATTTATTCTAATCTCCCCCGTTTTGATCCCCTCGGAGCCGCACGATTAAAGAACTCTCAGCACTCCACCATGACTAACCACAAAAATCCACTGTCCTGAAATATGATCATTCAAACCCAACCATAAGGAATATCACAAAATCACACGCACAAACACATGCATTGTACTGCTACAGATTGAAAAGGAACAGAACCACTGCCGTTCAGAAGTCAAATATTCTTATAACCAAATTTGTAGTCCAATGGTCGCTTAAAACATGGTATAATTGTTATTATAGTATCCTTAGCAAAGTTCAGCCTGATGTGCCTTAAAATATCTTTACCTAAGTATTTACTGGCAATGCTCTCCAAGGAAGATAAACACCTTTCACGGAATTGGTCTATACTTTCTCCTCCTCCCTATACAATAAAGGCGAACATTATAGAAGCAGTAGTGGATAACACTTGAATCATCTTGCCGGTTTTGCACAGAGTCCATCTTTAACATGAATATATATACAACAAGAAATTGAGGTTTACATCAGAAAATTTCATGAGCATTTCTAAGTGTGCATATTTAAAATCTAGGCAGCCGTCAGCCTGATCCAGTTGAGGTGGCAACAAAGGAGGATCCTACCTCGACTTACTGCACCACAGTTAAATGATCAATCTTTCAGTGAAGTAATGTCCTAATAGTCTGATATTGAGTCCAATCATATTGTTTCACCTTTTTTGGTTGAACATTTTGTTTATTCTAATTAAAACTTTGAGATGCAAAATAAAGTGTAGTGCATAACATTTCACCCCCCGAAGTGATCTGTCAAGAGACTGCACATGAATAAGGAGATGAATGCTGCTATATGCACCTTGAGTTCACGGTCCACTAGAAGATCACTTATGTCTATTGTCTCATCATGGGCTTTTCAACCTAAAGATTAGAACTTTTCGTATTGATCCATGATGCCATAATTTATTGGTTATTTACTGCCCTTCTCTCTTGAAGATTTCATACTCAGGTTCTGCAAGGGTGTCCAAATGGACATTTATTTCCTGAATTTTCCGTTACCTGTAGAGGATGATGGAGATTTTCACAGTTTCTTTTGTAAATATATATCATTTGTAGCCCAAAGGGGAACCACTTTGGAGAAGCTCATGGGAGCCACACGGCGTAAGACGGTTACAAGTGGGGGGGATAGTACACAAATTGACGGAACAGAGTGGAGTTACTGCAAAAATGCATCTGCATG
Source organism: Brasenia schreberi (assembly GCA_036023115.1). NCBI lineage: Eukaryota > Viridiplantae > Streptophyta > Magnoliopsida > Nymphaeales > Cabombaceae > Brasenia > Brasenia schreberi. The sequence goes on from JAYKKT010000082.1 coordinate 624,842, forward strand.
TTAATACAACAAGGTACATCTTTATCAGAACCCACTAGCATCGTTACCTTATTTCTGTCTTCGAATTTTTTCTTCTGAGAATTACCATCTTTTCATGTTACTATTGATGATAAGTCTTCTCTAGTGGGCTATATGACTGAAATTTGAAACTAGGACTAATTCAGTTTATAGCTTCCGTATTTCTTGAAAAAATCCATTTGCAAGCAAACCACACAGTTGTGAACATGCACATTATGAGAAAGTACCACCTTCACCAAGCACTTTAAGTTCACACAAGGTTCAAGAAGTGCATCTTAGAGGTCATCCAACAAGCCAAACAAGGACATTGATACATGAATTCAATAAAGATGCAAAGGTATAGGACAGTCACTTTTTGATGAAACAAATGCCTGAAGTTTTTGGAGCAGTTTTTGGTGCATCACGCAACACTAGACTTTGTAATTGCCCTAGATGCCTTTCCTTTATCCCTGGATCTAGTATAACCTGAAAGGAAAGTATTTGTAGAATTAATATATACATGAATAGGAAGAATGCTACTTGCTGCCTATTTTCGCTGCCCAAATAATCAATTAGCAGAAGAAACGAGTTGAAAGGAAAAATAAAACAAGAAAACTATCCTACTCTTCCTAAAGCCCCATCTATTTAAGATCTCAAGCTATGAAATATCATTTGCCCTACCTCTATGGAACCACACTTTTCTGATATCACTTTAGCAGTTTCTGCTGCGCGCTTCAAGTCTGAAGAGTATATGGCTGAAATCGTAGATTCTCTGGATAGTCTTTCAGCAATCTATATGAAATGCCACATAAAGCAGTGAGCAATAAGCGTGATAAGAATTTCTACATGCCGAAGTCCATACAGAAATTGCTTGTTTCTTCCCGAGCTCGTTCAGTTCTGGATCAAGATGTCCCTAGCAGTAGATAACATAAATCGAACCACGCAAAATGATTTAGTTAAAATCTGCATAATCCAATAGAAATCAACATTCATAAACTACCTTTTGTTTATCACCATCCCGCTGATGTCTTTATTTCCGCGCGCGCACGTGTGTGTGCGTGGAATATTACAATCAAACACGAAAAGCAGTATTAACCTCTGCATGTGTGTGTTTGTGCGCGTCTGTTTCTGTGTGTGTATGGTTTTGGCGTATTAAAAGCAAACGTTCAAGTAGTAATCACCTGTGTTTGTATGTGTGCATGCTGGTGTTTCCCATTATAGATAAACACTGAAGCAAGTATTTACCTGTCTGTGTTGTATTGCAAAACTCTCTCTCTCTCTCTCTCTCGCATGGAGGGTCCATGCGACCCTCCTGCTGAGCAGCCACGATTCCTTGCAGGCTCTTACGGAAGGCGACGAAGATCGCCTTCTTCATACTCGAGAGAGGGAGAGGAGCATGCGATCGCAGCTACGGGAAGAAGGAAAGAGCGATAAAACGTCGGAAAAACGAGCGGATTTTCGTAAATTAAGTTTTTATTTTCGGCCATTTAACCGTCGACGCCTCAAAGGGAAAGGGGAGCGGAGTCGAGAGGCGACCCTTGTCGGTCGTTTTCCATCTTGTAGTGAGCCAAAACCACTGGAAACCGCTAGATTTCCGGTGAGGTAAAGGGTACACCACTTCAAAACGATGAAACCGCCGTGGTAAAATGAGATACGAGACTGCCACAATAAAAAAACCACTGTCGCAAAGAGGGAATAAGATATGATATGCGTCGATCGACTCCACAAACATTCGACATATGTCAAACAGGAAAGAGAGCGACGGATGTAAAGGAATTGAATCGTAAGAAGGATCGACCTTACTTGAGAAACAATACCTTTTTGTTTTTTTAATATTGTTGGAGTTGAGTCTTTTACAATTTTTATACAAGACATATATTAATTGTGTATTCCATTAGTCGCAATATTGTATAGGTGAGTGTCGTGGTAAAGAAAGGGTTTGAAGTTAGGTTTGTCCCTTGGTTATTATGGAGAAACTTGGTAGGCTTTTAAAGGTTTATTTAATGTTGAGCATGATTTGTTTAAAGTGAATGTAAATGAAAATGAAAGTTCTTATGCTTATATTAATTGTGCATGTGTAATTGATGTGAATGTATGACAAAGACGCTTAAGGAATATAAGTTTGAAGAAGTTAAAAAAATTAACCAATTTTAACTAATTGTCTTACTTTCATGAAAACACTTTTAATAAGTGTGAGGCTTTTGTATAAGAGAAATGGTCAGAAATCATTTCGCGAAAAAATAATTAGGGCAACAACTCTATTAGAAATTATTTACACTGATTTATTTAGACCCTTCAAGGTGAAATCTCATCGTAGGAAGGTATATTTTATAATATTTATCGATGATTATTCGAGATATATGTATATATTTCTTAGCACATAAGTCTAAGACACTTTAGGTATTAAAGAAATATAAGTAAGAAGCTGAAATCAATTAGGTTAGACAATCAAAGTCTTAAAGTTTGACTGAGGTAACAAATACACTTCTATAGAATTCTTGAAAGACTTTAAAGACTTTGACATTACAAACAAAATACTATTACCAAAACACCTCAACAAAAAAGGTGTAGCTGAGAGATATAAATGGACCTTGTTGAAAATGACTAGGTTCATGCTAATTGATCCCTCTCTTCCTATGATATTTTGGAGAGAAATAGTAACTACATTCATATATATTAAATAGAGTACCATGTAAAGTTTTATTCTCTACGCCATATGAGATGTAATTTGGTAGAAAACCAGACTTTAGTCCTCTCAAGAGGTAGGATATGTCGCATATGTTAAGATCCTTGATCATTCTAGGAATAAGTTAGACAATAGGTCGTTAAGATATATTTTTATTAGATATTTCAAAGGTTTTAAGAGATATTAGTTTTATCATAAAGATCATAGTTTAATAGAAAGTATGGATGTTGAATTTTTAGAGGAAACTAAAAATGACATTTTTGAAAATGATGAAGAATGCATTAATGATCTAGTGGATCTAGATCTATCGTCATTTGAACCTATGGATTTCAATTCAAATGACCTTCTTGAGAATACCGAAACTTTAATTAGACATAAAAGACCTAAGATTACTCCATCCTACTTAAAGGATTATCATACTTTTATTGCTGAATAAGTGTGTAATTTAGTATATTTAGATAAATTGACTAATAATATGTCATATCAAAAGGCTATTAGCTTATTTGAATCAACAAATTAGGAAAAAGTCATGGAGGAGAAAATTAAATTTATTGAGAAACAAGTATGAGAATTGACAGATTTACCAAAAGAAAGGAAAGTCATAATATGTAAATGGGTTCTAAAAAAGAAATACAGACTTAATGGAACAATCAACAAATTTAAAGCGAGATTGATTGTAAATAATTTTTTGCAAAAGAAATGGATAAATTATATAAAAACATGTTCTCATGTTGTGAAATCTGCATCCATTAGAATTATTTTGACTATTTCAGCATATTATGGTTTGGACTTACATAAACTAGATGTAAAGATTGTCTTTCTAAATGGTGATTTCGATGAAATCATCTATATACAATAACCAGAAGGGTATGTTGTTAAATACTATAAAGATAAAGTATATAGGTTGAAAAAATCACTATATGACCTTAAAGAGTCACTTCGTCAATGATATTTGATTTTTCAAAATGCTATAATTGAACTTGAGTTTGTGGCCAATGAATTTTATCACTGTGTATATGTTTGAAACAATGTGAATCACTTTGTCATTTTATCATTATATGTAGATGACTTATTATTGACTAGGAATGACAATAAAATGATTGTCAAAATCAAGAAATGGTTGAACTTAAAGTTTGAAATGAAGGATATATTATAGGAGAGACATACTATATTCTAGATATAAAGATTTCTCGTGATAGAAAATTTAATCTTCTATATTTGAGTTAAGAGAGATATATGTATTATATTCTCAAAATGTTTTAAATGGGTGATTGCAAGCCTTCAAATACACCTGTTGCAAAGGAGTCAAATTGAGTAAGGTTGATTATTCTGCTGAGGGAGAGAATAAGTCTAATATTCCTTACGCATAAGCTATGGGTAGCTTATGCGATGTTGTGTACAAGACCTAATATCAGCTTTGCTGTTAGTCTTGTGAGTAGATAACAAAATGATCCTAGTTGACAACATTGAATAGTTGTGAAAAAGATCTTAAGATATCTTAAAGGAACAAAAGATTTAAAACTTTGCTTTTAGGCTGATGAACTAAAAGTGGTAGATACTGAGATAATGACTTTGCTGGGAGCAAAGATGACAATAAATCAACCTTTGATCAAATATTCTTATTTGGAGGTGGTGGTATTTTTTGAGCTTACAAGAAACATGGTTGTATAGTATTGCATACACAAGAAGTTGAGTATGTTGGTTGTAGTATGGTTGCAACAAATGTCATTTGGATAAGTTGTTTCATACGTGATTCGAAGTTTGATATAGCAACGAGCCTGTTGTCATTTATTATAATAATGCAACACTTACTTTTATTAAGAGTGGAGCTTATAGCTTAAGAAGCAAATATATAATGGTTAAATATCACTATGTTCATAATATGCTTAAGAAGAACGAGATATCTATATATTATATTTCAAGTAATATATGTTGGTTGACCCCTTGACTAAAGGCATCTCAGGATATCTTTTCACTAAACATGTTAAGCACCTGAGTTTGAGATATACCTAGAGTTTGAGTGTACAAACGCACTTTTTTGATTGTTATGCATAGAAAACATATCGATTATGAAAAAACCCATAAAAGGTAAGAGTTGTAATTTACTTGCAATTAGAAAAATTGGTACATCTTGAAAAAAGCTCTAAATAATGGGAGGAAAAGCCAGTGTATCATAAATTGGCTCAAGTTACCAAGTGAGAGATGTAAGTTATTGGTGGCCACTTTTGGCCTCAATAACAACTATGAAATATGTAGGAAGAGAAGCTATCTTCTCATATTTCATGAGTTGCTTTTATAAAAGAAAAGATTTATAGAAAACAGTTTTTGCTTTTAAAAAGATACAAGCATCTCCTACATAAACATGAAATAACTTTAATGGAAAACCCAGAGAAGAAAACACGAAAGAAAAAAAGTCAAGTATTTACAGAATAAAAAAAATGAATACAGTGAGACACACAATAACAAAAAATCTCTACATGTGAAAACTCTTTGCGCGTAACCGTTTGACCATCTCTCCATATTCCTCCTCCTTTTCTTCTTCTTCCTTGTTGGGGCTTGCTTCCGCATAGTCTTGAGGTCTTATGCGACTCGGCTGCATCATTTGCACCAATATGATTATCGACCCGGACGACTCAAAGCACAGGGGAGTTTATGGGTGGGTGATGCGAGTCTTCCTCCCCCAAAAAAGTCGTTCAATCAAAATTAATGCCCGTTATTTTGAGGTATCTCATGAGAAGGGAGATTCCCATATCCTGTGCGGACCTTGCCATTTCGTGTCGGACACGATACGAAGAATACCAGGACCCGGAACTGAACCGTGACCAAACCAGTTTTTGTTTGTGTTCTAAACCGCCTGGAATTGCAAAGAATCGTTAAAAGATTTGAAATTTTAAAAGTTAAAAGCTATAGAATTGGCGGTTTGAAAATACTGGTTTCGGTTCAATGGACGGTGGAACCATGTAATTCGAACCTGGTGGTCCCTGATTTAAAGTTCGGTTTGATTGCTTCAGTTCCAATCAGTTTCTTGCCCGGTTAAGTTCAATGTTTAATCTTATGTACTCATTAAAAGAAAAAAAAAATTGAATACGGCTGCTGACAAGCCACGGAATTGGATTCAATGTAATGTAATGATAATTGGTATCTACCTGAAAGTAGACCTGGTTGATTTGGGAAAACAAAATAGCCGGATCCAAACAGGTAGTTTTGGCAGCAACAGAATGTTGAACTCGGGTCCGGTTCTAGTTTTCACCCCGGCCAGTTCCATGTCAGTTCTAGGTTGGTTTTAGTTCCAGTTTCATTTTAAATATTTTATAAAATAAATACGGAATTTAAGAAAAAAAGGACTTGAACCGACAGTTTCAAACATCCAGTACGGTTTCCCAATAGGTGGGGATCCGGGTTCTTGTTCCGTTCTAGATGGTTTGGGTATGGTTCAACTTACAGGTTTGGGTCCATACTGACGTCCTCTACCTGAAACAATATACTCCAAACTTGGAAACATGGGTTTGGGTTGGATTTACAGTAGGGTTGGGGTTAATAACCTAAAGTTGCATCTAGTAATTTAGATTAATCAGGTGTATTTTACGCATAAGTAATCTCATATTAGTGTGGGATCTATCCATTGGATTTGGGTTCCAGCCAAGCTCCCTCCAGAACCAAGCACCCCATATATGCACTGGGACCTGAAATTTATATCTGATATTTAATTTGGGTTTATTTTGGTAACTGGATCTGTCAAGTTGGATTCTGATTCGGGTTTCAATCGACCCATTGACATCCCTACCTACAACTGTTGACTAATCTATTTCAGCTCATTGTTCAGGAATCAGTTGTGCAAATGAGAAAGGAATCAAGTGCATCTTTATTTGAAATGTCTGCTCTTGTGAGTTCAACTTTTTATGCAAGTTCATAGTGAAACTTTATATGGTTTCTCGATGAATTAACACATTTTTATGTTGATGATCTAAAGTACACAATCTATGAATATACTTATGCTCTATAGATTGTTCTTCCCTTTAATTAAATGCTAATATGTGACAAAATCAAGGTCGATGACAATTGAGAATCCATGTTGCGACCCTACTTTGTGCATTCAAGTAAGTTTATTGGGTAGTTTTTCATCTTTCAACAACCAGAAAAGAAGTTATCAGCTACCGCCTGCAGATAAAAAAATCTTCTGAAATTACAGAATTTAGTACAAAAAATGCACTGGTATTGAAAATGGTGGCCCCAATTACTTCACCATGAAAATGTTATGCTTCTGCTAGCAAAGTGTTGCAGTCTCTGCCTGGCAAATTCATATGAGAGAAGAGGAACCAGAGCTTGGGTTATATATCTGTAGGTTAATCCACTTCCATTAATACTGATTGGTCAAGAATCAAGAGAATTAACCAGAGATATATGATCCATTTGTTTATAATATTCTGCAAAATTCAAAACAGAGAAAAATATTTCATTAACATTTGTAAAAATCATCAGAAACTAAACATTCCAGAGACGCTTTGATACTACCATTGAAAGTTATACTACCAAAAGGAGAAAGGTAGGTAATAACTGTTAAGTTTAGGATCAACTTTGTCAAGGTTTTCCAGTAAAGGAAAGACCCACCAAAAATTGGCGTATGCCGCTTAGTGTGGCAAGCACACGGTATTCTTTAGTAAAAGGCGAAAGAATAGCTCGCTCTGTGCTCACCATGCGGCTGCGTACTTGTTACGATTTGCTTTCCTCCTTTTATATAGCAGAGGAAAGATCTCGCCATCTTCGTTTATCGTCCATACGAGACTATTTTTTTGGTCTTCACTTGCTTTGATGACTGAAAGCCCACCACCGTTGTTTTCCTGAGAATGCCGTTTTACTCTCTTTTCTCAGAGACACACACACACCACAAAATATCGGGAGAAACGTAAAGTTGTATTCACCTGGATTATGCCAGAGGTTCTCCACGCCATCTCTCCATGGCGAATCAACACAAGTTCCGTCACGTTAAGAAGGTTATCCGCTTCATTCTTGGCCTCTAGGCATCTGAAGATGGAAGAAGAGCATTAAAAAGTACGATGACAAAGGATTTCAAACTCGCACTCTAGCAATACGTAACGAAGATGAAGATGATAGATTATCATATTCAAGATTCGTGAACCACCAATCTAACGATTTCAAGTAAACCGCATCATCCAGAAATCTGTCGTGGTAACCATCTTCTTTCGTCTTCCCGGGTGCGCGATTTCGTGCATAAGAGAAGACAGTGCATCCAATCAAATCACTCGTTGAAACACGCCATCACAACCAACAACGTGAGAAACAGAGAATTGATCACTGGGGTGTAGAGAACGAATCAGAAAACCAAACACATTAAACTTCACCGTAATCGCTCAAAATGAACCAAAAAGCAAGAGAGGGCGGCATACTCGGATCCCGCGAGAGCATTAGAGCTCGAGTTCGTGATCTTGTGTGAGACAAAGAGGGAAGGGAGGAAGGTGGTAGTCCTCTGCTGGTCGAAGACGGCCACGGAGATAACGAAGATTGATCAGCATGCTGATTGACTTGAAGGACAAGGAAGTTCCTGGGCCGCCGGACAGTCCCAGCAGAAGTTGATGTCAGCGGGTTGGATTCGGGTCGGATTTGGTTTGGGTCTGGATGCCCATTGAGACCTGATACTAGAATGTGTCTTTCAATTGGGTCGTGTTTTGGTTACTGGATCTCTGTGATTGGATTCCAATTTGTGCTCGAAACAGCCCATTGACATCCCCACCAGCAACTGTTGACTAAGCTATTTGATGGGCATAAATAGATATGTCCGGTTCCGGTTTTCGTGAACCGTAACCCAACTAGCTCAAGGTCAATTTTGGTTCTAAGAAGTGTCGTCTCCGATTTGAATTTGAAACCGTTCAAAACCAATAAATAAAAATTTAAACTTTTAAAATTTAAAAAGTATAATATTATATATATATTATATTATGGCTCAGGTGCAGTTTTTGAAAACATCACAGCGGACCCTTCCCGGTTCTCAATTCCATGTCTGATTCGAAGATTCTGGTTTCTACCGGTTTCAGAACCAGTTTGGTTCCAGTTCCTATCCATCTTATGATTTCATTAATTTTGTGAGGCAAATTCATATTGGAACTTGACATAGCTTCTCGAAGAATTAATACTTAATTTAAGCTTACAATCTAAAGTACATAACATGAATATTAATTTGTTTGTTTGTTAGAACGAGGAGACCAAAGTCAGATATGCATGCTTATCGAACCCACAACCTTGATCATATGAGTCGCCCTCCAGGAGAGCTGATGCTTTGAGTGCACATAATTTATAAATTTACTTATATGCTGCAAGTTTTTTCCCTTAATTAAATGCGAATACAACATAAGATCAACCTCAATGAGGATAAAAAATCCATGTAGCAACCCCACTTTGTGACACCAATTTTAGAAGTAACTCTAGATAAAATATTAAGAGGTGCATTTGTAGTGTTCAACTTGTTATTTATATATAAAGATGTCGACTGCAACATGTTTCACATTTATGTGACAACTTTAGGAGTTGTCACTTATGAAATGATAAGAAGCTTAGTGAAAAAAGTATATATATATATATATATATATATATATATATATATATATATATATATATATATATATATATATATATAAAGAGAGAGAGAGATAACGTGATAAATGCACACATTTCATCCATGCTCAAACATTTTTAAAGATCTAGACCATTCAATTGGTGAGGTCAAATTTAAATTTAAAAAGTAAAAAGCTCCATTATATCTTTTTGAGGAACAACACCTGATACTATTTTAGCATGAATGAGACTATGCTCTTATATATATATATATAGAAAGAGAGAGAATAATTAGATCTTACCACTTTGTTGCCCACTTTAAACATTTTTTATCATTGCTTTTAGGTGACATGAGTATAATTTAAAGTTTTTTAAAATTTCAAAAAAGTATGGACTTTACACTCATATCATCATCAGCAATACCGGTTGGATCTATATTATATATATAATCATTTTCAGTGTTTTACAATACCTCTTATCATCAACATCAACAATTCAGCTACCCTTACGAATTCCTTCAAATAATTCAACCAAACCGTGTTGACACCAGCAAAACCAAGACCTAACTTTTGTTGCTACATTTACGTCCCCAGAATTCCTGGTCATTGAAATAGATGATGGATTTTTGGGATCGTTGTGTTCGTGTTAAACTTGGCCCGTGTAGATTAAAATGAGGCTTTGTAGCAAATAATCCATTTCTGATTGTTAATTGAATCCGTCAAAATTTCATTTTTTAGTAGGTAACTGTCGAAACATAAGCATCGACACGAAAACCAAAAGAAATATATGTCGACTCAAGTAAGCTTGTCGTATAAGATTCTAAGCCTTTCATCTTTCGCCAACCCGTGATGGACAATTGGGGCTTTGGTGGATCAGTTCTTTCATGAGTTTCAGTTTGAGTTGCTTCCTTTGCTTTGAAAGAGATTGAAGAAGGCAAGTGTTATAAGGAAATAATAATGCTCGATCTTTGTTTTAATATAGTTAAATGCTAATATGGCACAAGATTGATCGATATGGTGGCCAAAAATCCATGCAGCCCACCTTAGAGATGGTCCGTTTGGAACCAAACCAGACCCAGAATTGGAACCGAAGAGGAGGGAATCCTTGGTTCGGTTTCGGTTCCACCTTTAGTGGAATCAGTGGTTCAAACAGCCAGTTCATTTATTTTTCATTAGTTTTTGAAATATTAATTTTAATATTTTTTCGCGAACCGAGAGTGGAGCCAAAACCAAGTAAGGACCAGGGGAACCGGCCATGTCTAACCGCTTCACTAAGTGTTAGAAAAGGCTTGGTATGGTTTTGTTTGGTTTATGAAAAAACTGAGACACGAAAATGGTGGCAAATTTACACACTACATGAAAACCAGACATGAACACGACCTGGAAAGTTTGTGCTTGTATCCACTCTCATTCTCATGCAAAAATGGGGTTAAATTCCAGTTCACCTTTCGCAACACGAAAACGAGATCACCATATGCAAATCGAAAATGAACACGACCCCAAAAGTCTGTTCTCGTGTATTCTTAAAGCGAGATGGAAATTAAAAAGTTTGTCATGTCTGGGATGATCTATTTTTGCTATAAACACGAAATGACCCCGACAATAAACACGACTTGGAACACAAAATTAATGCCACCCCTACCTTCACTCGTGGACACGGCCCCTGAATCTTCTTCTTCTTCATGTTTAGATCGTGCATTGGTTCCACCGAACACCAATTCCACCATGTGTGTTCGGAATACCATATTTCGTGTCACACTTTTTCAGCCCAACAACACGAATTCTTTTTCACTCAAATGGAAAAACAAAAGAAAGGAATATACATTCTAAAGCACTCCACTCATGACAGTGATGCACTCACTCGGATCTCCTTTTGAGAGTCGAACTCCCCACCACCTGCTAAAGCGCCTTATTGTCGAGCTAATGATCTCAGTGCAATACATATTTAAAAGGTAGACATGATGTATTGCAAAACACATTTTTCTTTAAAAGACCAATGAATTGGCTTTATGGTTCTGAGTGTCAAGCAGTTAACCATCAACATGTGCAAAAAATATCTATAGCAGAAATAAAGATATTGAGATGAATGAGCGGTCACACAACAAAAGAATGTATACATAATGAGGTTATTAGAAACAAATTGGGAGTAGCACTAATAAAGGATAAAATGAGAGAAAATCATTTAAGATAACTTGGACATAAAGATGACCCAAGGATGCTCTCGTAAGTAGATACGAAAAACTAGATTGTGAAATTGTTAAAAAATTAAGAGGACAACCACAAAAGTATTGTAAAAAACAATAAAGAATGATCTAGTTTATATTGAGTCAGATGCTATCATGAAACATGATAAGGCTCTATGAAAACAAAGAATCCATGTAGCCGACCCCATGTAGTATGAAAAAAGCTTAATAGTTGTTGTATCAATGAATTGGCTATTCATCAAGTGCCCCCATTAGTGATCATGGTCCTAACATTTTCTTTTGGGAACATGGTTGAATTAAGAAATCATGAATGAAACAATTTCTTTAGAACATGGGCTGCAATGACGGAACCCATAAACTACAGATGGAATAGCGAATGCTCTCTTTCTTCTTAATTCTTTTTATAAAGGGAGGCCGAACCCTAAAACACATGCACAAACCTCCTCAAAGTCAAACTCTCTACTAATAACAAGGGTGCCAGATTGCCCAACCAGTTGAGGTAACGCTTTATGAGTTAATACATGCTCCTTTTGAACAGTAAATTTTGAGGTCATACGAAACTTCACAAAGTTCATAATAAATTACAAAAATTGAGGGGCAGAGGCAAGGAGGGTCTTCTAGAGGCCCTGCCCCCAATTTTCATAATTTTTCTTTCAAGGGCCTTTTTAATTAAAAAAAAGGAAAAACTGATATTTCAGGGTCTAGGTTTTGTTGTAATGCAAATACTAGAATACAATTTCATCGATTAGGATAGTTTCTATTTTCAAAAATAAGAAAAGAAAGTTTGAGGGTGTGTGCGCACAAATGTTTCGTTGTGCTCACAATCTGAAGCTTGCTTGCATGGAATTGAACAGTTCAAGTCTAATTCAATTTCAAAAAAAAAAAAAGTGCTAGAAAAGCAGGGTTGCGATCAAGCATAGTCAAGCTCGAGCACACACAATCAACTCGAGTTGTCAAGAAAATGCTTGTCTCGAGCTCGAACAAGCTTCAATCTTCAGGCTCAAGCTCGAGTTAAGTTTCGAACAACTCGAGCTCAGCATGCTAGGCTCATTTGAGCTTAGTGCAACCAAGATTGACTCGATTAAGCTCACCTCAAGGAGATGAAGCTGAAGATCATATAGTAATGAGAGAAAAACACTTAAAATCATAAAATATGATCTTCCTTTAAACTTCATTAATGGTCCAAAAACATCCTCCTTTTCATAATTAATACTTTTTCTGCTATTTTTTTCTTCTTTCCCACTTTAATGATTGTTAACACCCCCTTAAGGAATATACAATCACATCACATATGGGATTTGTATATGGCCCTTATAGTGCTCCACTAACACTGCCACTTATTGGCTTCCTATAGCACGCCATGGCCTCTGCTTGATGCCATCCCTTCATTGTGCTAAACTATGGAAGCGCTGGCGCCGGCAGTTCAGACACCACCTTCGTCACAACCACCGGCTGACAATAGCTCCCTGTCGAGCCGGGTCCGTCGCTTGTTCAACTTCAAGTTGTTCCCTTTGATCACAACTGGGTGCAAGATGGTTCAATTGCTTCGCAAACCTCGTGGTGCTCGAACCTCGAGCAGGTCCGCCATTGGGACTCTGTTTGGCTGTAGGAGAGGTAAGGTGAGCTTGGCCTTTCAGGAGGGTCCGAAATGCATGCCCATGTTTATATTAGAGCTGCCCATGACAGGTACTGCATTGCTAAAGGAGATGGGCTCAGGGCTGGTGAGAATTGCCCTAGAATGTGAGACCAACACACACAAAAAGAACCTCTTGGAGGAGATGGTGTGGGCTGTTTACTGCAATGGGCGCAAGACAGGCTACTCAATGAAGAAGCACATATCAGAGGAGGAGATGAATGTCATGAATATGTTGCGCGGGACATCGATGGGTACTGGAGTTCTGCCGTGCCGGCAGCCAAACCGAGAGACTCCCGACGGTGAGCTTACATACATGAGGGCACGGTTCGAGCGGGTGATCGGGTCGAAGGACTCAGAGGCATTTTATATTGTGAATCCTGGTGGGGACTCTGGAAATGATCTAAGCATCTTCTTCGTAAGGATATATCATAGTGCCGTTTGACACTTTATATTGGCTGTACATGTGTGAGGACATTAATTTCATTAGAGTTTTTGCTAATGTTATGAATAATGTGACATAGATAGATGGGTCAAGATCTTTCAATATTAGTGTGCACGATTCTACAAATTATGAAGCTATTCAGTGGTTCTGCCACTGGACGTACTCAAACTATAATATATACAGAGAGAAACTGAATCTAACATATCTACCTATATTTATCTCTCTCTCTATATATATATGAGTAAGCATTGTCATGACTCATGATCATGAGTGAGCAATCCAGAATCACATTTAAAAAAATTTAAGTTTTAAAAATGTACTCATACTCCAGAAAAGGGCCGAACATGAGTGAGCAGTGTCATGATTCATGATCCAATCACTCCCCCTTTCTATCTATATTTATCTATCTATCTCTATATATACACACATATATTGTCACTTATGCACAATGGGCACTCTCTATTTCGTCACGGACTCACCTTCCACCACTTCAACCTTCCGCCACCAGCATCGCCCCAACCACCTTCTGCCTTTTACACTCATTTTATGCCAACCAGCTGCCGCCACCAGTGTCCCACCTTATCTCTATCTCTAACTGTTTACACACATTAAAATAAATAAATAAATAAATAAATAAATATATATATATATATATATATATATATATATATATATATATATATATATATATATATATATATATATATATATATATATATATATATATATATATATATATATATATATATATATATATATATATATATATATATATATATATATGCGATTTTGAACGATGTTGGTGTTAGCAAGAAGCGGAAAATTTGGGAAAGTGACTGAGGGTGGCTGAAATGGCAGAAGGCAGCGAAACAGGCGCAGGGTGCACGTTGCGTGTTAGAAACATTTCTCCACAATTTTTTGGGAACTAGTGAGAATATATGTCTGAGACCATCCGTGTAATTGCAGCAAATGTTATTGACGTTTGCTTTCAATAAATTTCTTGATGGACTACCAATCTCAATATAACTGGAACTTTTGCTTTCAATAAACACACACATGCACCCTATGGGAGTCGAACTCCCCACCAACAACAACAGCGTGAGTGCACCCTGCCGTTAAGCTAACACTCTCCGTGCAGACTGGAACTAAGTCTTAGCACAAGTTCATTTGTTTAGATCCTGTAAGCAATGTCACACACACATAGGATGCATTGGATTTGTGTTTGGAGCACTTTTCTAAAAGCAAATCCTAATCCACTATTGAATCAGGTCCTGTCTTGGTAATGAATGCAAAGGCCAAGTTCCTCTACATACTCTATCAACAACAGAGAGTTCTTCAATATACAGTGATCGAAGCATGCTAAACCTCTCCCTTCAAAGATTGAAGCTTTTGTCATAATCGAGCAGCTTTGTTAGCATCCTCTAACTCTGATTTTTCATGAATTAATTGAGCTTGGCTCGACTCACATTATGATTATATGCAAAATCTGACCACCACATCCTTAGTTCAATCAGCTTGCATACACGGTTAGGCCGAAGAGCCTCATTAAGGAGAACCAACCATGCTCGAAGATGACAACAATAAGCCTTCACCGACGAGGGTAGCTTGGTTCGCTTAAGCTTATTCTTGCTCTCGAAACTAGCAATGATGGCTATATTTTTGGAAGACGATGTCATACTGTGGTGGCATCATATGTAAGAGGATGTTGAGGTTAGACATTCTCATGCATATGCATAATTTTCTCTTGCTATACTGACACGACATTATTTGTGAGGAAATCAGATACATTTATAGTAATTTTACTCTATATGGATGATATGATCACTGAAAGTAATAAAATTGTCATCTTGAAAGTTAAAAGTGATCTTCACAAAGAATTTGAAATGAAAGACCTTGGTTTGCTTAGTTATTTTTTGAAAATTGAAATTGTATGTAATGATAAAAGATACTTTATGTTTTAAACAAAATTTGCGAGTGAAAATGTTGACAAGTCAGGTCTAACTAACGAGAAAAAGGTGAATACATTATAGGTTCTTCGAATAAAATTGAGAGAACATATGGGGAGAAACTGAGCAATTCTACCCCATACAGAAGGTTGATAGGAGCATTGACATATCTCACTATTACTCATCTAAGCATATCACACGCCATACATACTGCAAGTCAGCTTCAACAAGCTCCTACTAGTGATTACATGAGTGCGGTTATTAGAATCATCGTATACATTATCCACTATGTGGATAAAGGGTACTTATGATTTCTTTCTCTTCACTTGATTTGATTGAATATACTTATACAAATTGAGGTGGAGATGTCAATACTCGACATTTCACCACAAAGAGGAGTGAAACATTCTTTTTGCTTCAAACAAAAGCAAGGAAAAACTGTATCTATTTCATCTTGTTTGCTCGTTAATTTAAAAAAAATATGGGTTTGTGAAAATATGTAAGAAAAACACTTTAAAAACAAGGATTAAACATAAGTAAGCAACGTTGACAATATCCAATCACTTCAAAAGTAAGATATATTTAGATATGCATTTGTAGCATGAATGACAAACACTTAAAGCATCGTAAGGAAACAAAAGAACATGATCTCACTCCTTGGAGTTCAAATAGTGTTATCGAGCAGTGTGCACGACGACTTCACCGGGCTAGGGGACCAACCCACAGGTTGCGAGCCATGAGTTCCGCTCCCAGGACGGCTTAGCTTCCCCATAAAAGAGGGGAAGGTCAGCCTCCAAAGTATTGAAAAGAAACACATGGTCTCTCTTCTTTTCTTGTTCTTTGGTTTCAAGAGGTGCTAAAGCACCCTAATAATGGTACCACAAAAGATCGATAATGACAACGGCGCTAGAACACCCTGCCGGTGCTGGTCTCTCTTTTTAGAGTCCAAATATTGGTACCACAAAAGATCGGCTCATATGGTTGGCGTATTGACTCACAAAGTTAAAGGTCATGAGTTCGACACGGCACCATGCATCCTCTTGGGCCATCTCATTGTGCCCCCCCCACAAAAAAAAAGTTGGAGCACAATAGTGACCAAGGATCCATGTGTTAAGCATGAAAAGGTTTGGTCTCGATCTTGGTTGGTAAAAAATTAGGTTCCTTTGCACTACCCTTTTCCTGTATGTTTACCAGGCATAAGTCAACCAAGCCCTCGCTTTGCCAGTGGAGCACCACCCATAAGGAAGACAACACACACATATAGAAGATACAACGGCTCCCCATGCCCAATGTACCTTCAGTACGAATATTCATAAATATATTCAATTGAAATTTGAAGCACTTCCCAAAATAGGTATCAAAACTTCTCTCTTTGA
This sequence comes from Brasenia schreberi, assembly GCA_036023115.1. Classification (NCBI taxonomy): domain Eukaryota; kingdom Viridiplantae; phylum Streptophyta; class Magnoliopsida; order Nymphaeales; family Cabombaceae; genus Brasenia; species Brasenia schreberi. Next base: position 641,695 of record JAYKKT010000082.1, read on the forward strand.
GAGGATAAAGGGAGACAGCTTTTATTTTTACAACACCAATAAAAATGTACTAAAAATAACATTAATATTCATATAAATCATTCAAAATCCAAAACCAAGTAGAGTGAGTCCAAAAGAGTAAAAATCATCCTTTCAAATCACCCAAAACCATACTTGGTAGGTCGCATATCGTGTCATCCATGAGTTTAGATCGTTTTCTGAGGTTTGTATTGAGCTTGATCTTGTATTAGGATCGAGAAAAGAAACCGTTTTAGTAACAAAATCTTTGCTTTTGGTTTAAATTTCTTTTCCAACTTTATGTGCAGAACTAGCAAGAGCAGAACAGAAAAGACTGAAAGAAAAGGATGAAGAAGGAAGCAAGACTGTGTCACCGGTGGTGGCGCCTTTTCTGAACGGCCCAAATGGAATCCATATAAGTCTTCACCTCCCTCGCGATCATTTCCCTCAACACTTCCAATCGGCTTCCGTCCATCACCTCTCTCGACGCCCCACCTTTTTCCGGCACTCCGTTCGTCGGCGTCGTTATGCTTCCAGGCGGACACAAGCTAAGCGCAGTAGCAGGATCCGGAACGTACTCCCTGAACGCCGAAAGCCTCAGTTTCTTCTTCTCCTCCTCCTCCGTCACCGCCGCCGGATTCTCGTTTTCTGCTTCCTCCGCCGAGTCTTTTCCAGCGAAGATCGCCTTCCGCTTGAGCGTGGAATTCCAGTGGTTCTTAATGGCGTTGTCCGTGCGGCCGGGGAGAAGCCGGGCGATGGCCGCCCATCGATTGCCGTATTCGGCGTGGGCGTGGATGATCGTCCTGTCTTCTTCGTCGGAGAAAGGGCGGTGCTCGACTTGGGGGCAGATTTGGTTGCACCACCGGAGCCGACAGGACTTGCCGGATCGGCCGGGAACCCGTTGGCTAATGAGCGACCAGTTCCTCGCTCCCATCACTGCCACTGCCTCGCTTAGCATCGCATCTTCTTCCGGGCTCCATTGGCCACGAACCCTCTCGTTGCCCCCATCGCCGGACGACGACGATGACGACGTCGGCGATCCGCTCATCTCTCTCTGTGAGAAGAAACGACCACGAACGTCCCTCTATATACGTTAACCACCATGAGCGAATGCACATTCTTCAGATGATACGGCGAGTGTGATATGAAATCTGAGCCGTTCAATTGAATGATGGACGTCCAACAACCTTTCCCTTGGTTTGTGGGGGCCCGCTTAAAGGAGACTAAAAAAAAATCACCTCTGTCCATCAGAGAACTCGACGGCTGAGATTTCAAATGCACCTTCTAGGAAACATGACCTCGTACTCTCGTAACGATGATTTAGGAGTTTAGTTAGTTTGAGACGCACGTCTGCAAACGTAAATTTTGTCAAAAAGCCCATAATATACCTTTTATTTTATTTTTATTTATTTTTAGTGGGTTCATGGGTATGGAGCTCGCGACCTCAAACTTAGGAGTTGAACAAGTGGCGGACCCAAGAATTTTTGTGGGGTGAAAGTGCAAAACTCATAAAGTATTTTCATAAAAATAAAAATACTTTATTGTGTTTTGATTAAACAATTTGACATATATAATCCCACCGTGGGTTGGGCCAACTCCTATAGGATATATACCTTACTCACCTCTAGCCACTAGTTATGGTTCTAACATGGTCTTACATATAGTTTTTCCTTGATATTGTTTTTATTGCTAAAATGGCAAAAAATAGAGCTTTGATGATATGATTGAATGTACTTGGTGATAAAAACTTGAAAAAATAGTATAAAACAGGAAAATAGTTGAAAGAAAATATAAATATATAACAAAAAAAGAGCTCTAATAAAAAAGTACAAGTAATCGGACAACAAACATTTAAGAGAAAGAGAGAATGTAAAAGAGACCTTGATCATGTTTTCTTGAGTAAAATGCTACTATAAATCGAACTCGAGAAAACCTAAAATTCATGTTTAGTGTGTGAAAAGGTTTGGTTTTGTTTTGTTTTTGCTCTGTTTTAGTTAGAATTGAATGTCAACATAACACAAACTAAGAATCCATATAACCCTCCCACTTGGTAGTAAACAAGGCTAATTTGAACTTCAAAGTCTTACCAACTTTGGTTGGTTCAAGAGGTTTAACACTTGCTCCCCTTAAGCAAAAGTGTTCAGTTCAAGCCCTATGATCGAAGAAAACCAGAGTAGACGAATATATGTAGTATACGAATAACGTCACTCAAAAAAAAAAAAAAAATATATATATATATATATATATATATATATATATTTCAACTTATCCTTTAAAAAACAAAGAAAAGCTCCTATAAACTAGAAAACATTATAATTTTAAAAACAATAAATAAACAAGAGTAGACAAATATATGTAGTGGAGGAATAACATCACTCTCTCTCTCTATATATATATATTTCAACTTATCATTTAAACAACAAAAATAATCCTTGTATTTTTTAATAAAAAACTGCATTAATTAGACACTGACTTTTGTACATAATATGCCAAAGTGCGGCCAATCTTTTGAGGCTTTAAAAATTAGGGATACGTAGTTGAGGGTATTTATTTCACAAAGTAACCGCGTTTCCTTTTTCAGTATGACGGAATTGCCTCTAGTTAGATGGGACGGTACACTGTGCGATGCTCACGGGTCGGGTTTCAGTTTCAACCCGACCCGCATAAAACCTGCCCTGAACAATGTTTTAGGATTGTGACTGAACAAAGAGTAATAGCTCACTCAATTCATGTATTGAAGTTTATGGGTTGGGTGGGAGAATTGTATCCCGGTCTCTTCTTTTTGTTGGATGGGTAATTCATTTTCATTTTGAGTTGGGTTGGGTGGTTTGAGATTTGGAGAATTGTGGGCCTGGGCGTTCCGTGTGGAGTTGTTGCAAGCGTGTTTGGGTTCTTGGTTTGTCGGATTTGGTGTCGATTTGGGATCCTCGATTTTTGGGTTTTGAGACAAAAAATGTTGTATATCCGAATGTGTTTCTCGAAAGATATGTATTCCAATATGATCAATAATAGCAAGCATTGAGTAGTCATACATCAATATACGAAAATGGTAGCAACAAAATTATTGATATGGTATGATGCAAATAAGAATCAATTTTAACTAGATTAGTATACAAAAGTTTGATGTGACACTAATAGAATATAATATGGTAAATTAGATCGCTCATAGACGGTTCCGTGAGGCTACGACAAGAAAGTTTGAAAAACTCAATGTTACATGCTTTAAATTAGGAAAATAATGGGTTTAAAGAAGAAAAAGATAAAACATGATATTGTCTTTTAGAGTTAATGCAGAATTTTCACTCATTAAAGGTTTTAATAGAAACTAATAAACCGAACTAGGAGACCTATTTAGGGTTGACAACGAGCAAAGTTGCCCGTAGATCGGTTCGGTTTGAATTGTTCTTCGTGGTTCATGTTCAGTTATTGACCTTAGCTAAGTTGATGTGTTTATGTTACTTTTTGCTCCAATAACATGCCTTTTAAATCATATATTCTTCTTTTTCTAAGGATATTTTTTGTTATATTTTCTTTGTAATTTTTTAGTACCATCTTGCCAGCACCTGAAATGATCCGGACCTTGATCAGACCCGACCCCTTCTGACTTCATTTTCTTATCCCATCGAGTGGGGGTATTTGCGGCATTTCGTGGCTTATGGGGCACAGTCAGCTGCGGCACTGCGGATACAGCTGGAGCGGCAGGAAGCGACACGTGTGGGTCCCGCGACAGCCTGGATGAATCTCGCGTGAAGAGGAAGAAGCGTTGAACGGTTCACTGAGACACCATTGTGAACCGTACACGTGGAGATCTAATGAATGGAGGCCGCCGCGGGCCGAAGACCGTTGGAGCAGTTACGCGGGATCCTTTTTGTCTTTTTCTATACTTCAGTCCTGGCGCACAGCTGGACTCCACGCTCCACCGACTTCTCTCTTTCTCTCTCTCTCTATCGCATTCTCTCTCACTGTGAGGTGCCGGCGTCAACGTTGGCTGCGTGAGGACACGTCGGAGTGAATGATGACGTGGCGATGATTAACTAAAACAGGTAGGTTTCTGTTGGCTACGGTGGGACCGGCCTATCCTTGTTCTTTTAGATGGATGATGGACTTCCGGTTGTCAACGCGGCCGGACCCATCCAGCCCACTTCGCACATTTGGAGGACTTGTTGTCTTATCAACTCTCTCTCCCTCTCTCTCTCTAAATATATACACTTGCGATATCTCGACAATTTTCAGATCACCATCAAAGGTTAAAATTTAAATTTCATGTGTGCATATTTTTTAAATTCAAAATTTAACTATCAATGATTAAAGATGAATAAATAGATGTATTTAGATATATTAACATGTTAATATACAGAGAGAGAATGTGGTACACGCTAATAGACTTATGTACTAGTAAATCTAAAAAAATCTCAATCATTTTTTATATGGATGGTTGAAATTTACAGCAAACAACAACAACTAAGCCTTTTGCCATACTAGACGGGGTTGGCTACATGGATTCTTTGTTTCCACATATCCCTATCGTGTGCCATGTTAGCAGTTCACTCCCAATAAGCTAGATCATTCTTTATTGTTTCTTTCCAATACTTTTGTGGTCGTCCTCTACCTCTTTTAATACTTTACAAATTTAGTTTTTCTAACCTTCTTTTAGGTTCTTCTTTTGATCTTCTTTCTATATATCCAAACCATCTTAAACGATGTCATCTCATTTTATCATCTATTGGTTTCACTCTTAATTTGTTTCTAACAAACTCATTATGTATATGGTCTTTTCTTGTATGACCACTCATCCATCTCAACATCTTCATTTCTGTCACAGACATCTTTTCTACATATTCATGATTAACTGCTCAACACTAAGAACCATAAAACATGGCAGGCCTAATTGCTGCTCTATAATATTTACCTTTTAATTTTAATAGTATATTCTTATCACAAAGAATACCTTATTCTCCTCTCCATTTTAACCAACCAGCATTAATTTTATGCGTCACATCTCCATCAATTCTTCCATCACTCTGAAAAATTCACCCTAGGTATTTAAAACTTTCCTGTTGGGAAATGCAATGTGTGCCAATTTTAATTTCTATGTCCTCTGAAGTAACCAAATGATCAAACTTACATTCCATATATTTTGTTTTTGTTCTACTAAGTTGGAGGCCTTTGCTTTCTAATGTTTATCTTCATAGTTCCAATTTTCTATTAACTTTTTCCTTAGACTTCTCCACTAATACAATGTCATATGCAAATAACATACACCAAGGTACTTCATCTTGAATATGTTTTGTTAACTCATCCGTCACCATTATAAATAAGTATGGACTTAAAGTTGATCCTTGATGTAACCAATATTAACTTCAAAGAAGTCTATCGTTCCTTCATGAGTCCTCACACATGTTTTTGCACCATCATACATGTCTCTTATAAGGTTAATATATGTCACTGGGATACCTCTTTTTTCCAAAGTTCTGTAAATAACCTCCTTCAGTACCCTATCATAAGTTTTTTCTAGATCAATAAATATCATGTGAAGGTCTTTCTTTTTTGCTCTAAAATGTTCCATAAGACGTCTCAAAAGGTGAATCGCTTCAATAGTAGATCTGCCTAGCATGAATCCAAGTTGGTTCTCTGTTGTACTTGATACTTGTCTTAACCTACGTTCGATAATTCTTTCCCATAATTTCATAGTATGACTCATTAACTTGATACCTCGATAATTCGCACAATTTTGAATCTCTCTTGTTCTTATATATGGGTATAAGTGTACTTACTCTCCATCCCTTGGGCATCTTTTGGTTTTTCCATATTTCATTAAATAGTCTTATGAGCCAAGTGATTCCTATTTCTCATAGTATTTTCCAAACTTCTATAAGAATATTATCTGGTTCTACCGATTTACCACCCTTCATATGTTTAGAGTCTCTTTCACTCATTCTTTTGAATACGTCGGTAGAAATTGTGGTTTATATACTCTTCTGACTTGGCTAAATCTCCTAAACTAATACTAACATCTTTATTTTCATTAAAAAGATTATAAAAATAGTTTTTTCTTCTATTTCTTATATCATCATTTGCCACTAGAATTTTTTCATCATCGTCTTTTATGCATCTAACATAATTAAGATCTTTAGTTTTCTTATCTCTAGCCCTAGCTATCCTAAAAATATCTCTTTCACCCTCTTTTGAGTTGAGTTTTTTTATATAAGTCCTCCCAAATCTTAGCTTTTGCTTCACTAACGGACCTTTTCGCTTCTTTCTTTGCTTTCTTATAAGCTTCTAAAGTTTTACTAGTTTTCTTAGCATAATGTAATTTGTAACATGCCCTCTTTGCCTTGATTTTATTTTATACTACTTCAATCCACCACCAAGATTCTTTTTATGCCAGTACACCTCCCTTAGATACCCCTAACACATCTTTCGCCACTTTCCTAATATGTATAGCTATATTGTTCCACATATCACAGGGTGTGCCAACATAATTCCAAACATCTCCTTGAAGGACTTTCTGTTTAAATATATCTTCTTTCTCGCTTTTGAGGTTCCACCATTTAATCTGAATAGCTTGATGCACTCTTTTCTTCTTTGTCTATTTTTTTATTTGTAAATCCATAACTAAAAGTCGATGTTGGGTGTTTAAGCTTTCTCCTGGAATTACCTTACAATCTTTACAACACGCTCTATCTTTTTTTCTACAAATAAAGTAATCAATTTATGTTTATGATAAGCCACTCTTATAAGTAATTAAATGTTCATCTCGTTTTTTGAAAATTATATTGACTATAAAGAGATCAAATGCCATAGCAAAATTTAAAATCTCCCTACCTTCCTTGTTTATATCCCCAAAACCAAAGTTTCCATGATATCCTAATGCCTCTTTACCGACATGTCCATTTAAATCTCCTCCTAAACAAATCATCTCCCTTTGTGGAATCTTTTGAAACACCTTACCTAACTCTTCCTAAAAGCTATCTTTATACTATCTTCTAGTCCTACTTGGGGTGCGTAAGCACAAACTATATTCAAAACCTCTGCTCCTAACACTAATTTCAATGTCATGATTCGGTCACCATATCGTTGTATGTCTACTACACTCTCCTTTAAATCTTTATTTATGATAATACCAACTCCGTTTCAAGCCTTTTCTTTACCCGAGTACCATAATTTAAAACCTGTATCCTCTATCTCCTTTGCTTTTTCTCCAACCCATTTTGTCTCTTGTAAACATAGAATATGAATCTTTCTCCGAATCATAGTATCTACCACCTCAATTAGCTTACCCGATAATGTTTCGATATTCCAAGAACCAATACAAATCTTATTATCTAAGACTAGCTTCCTTACCCCCCGCATCCATCCATAATCAAAATGTGAAGACCCTCTCTGAAAATTGTTCACTACATTCAGGCGGCAATGTAGCGGGACTAACTTCTTTACCCACACTCGTCCATGATGTGGGAACCCTCTCTGCAATTGATTCACTACATTCGAGCGAAAATGTAGTAGCCCTTGCTTACTTCTTACTGCATTCGGACTCTACAGCACGTCGCTAGGCGATGACTCCCCAAAGAAATGCTCATAATTTTTGTAATCCATGTTATAAAAATCCGACGAAGTTTTCCGCTGGTTGTCAGAAGCCTAACACAACCCTCCTCCTTTATCTGGGCTTGGGACCAACAATGCAAGGGTGATCCCTTAGATGGGCGGAGTTATGGTTGAAATTTAAATTTTAAAATTAAAAAAATATAAATATACTTTATGCAATTGTACTTTTTCTACATAAGCATTTTTTATTTCTTAAATAAATTTTTTATTGAGATGTTTAAGTGGATTTTATCCCAAACAGGTGTGCGCATTAACTACTCTCTGTATTGATAGTCTTGTTTGGTGCATGATATTGCACAAACATTTCACCATCCAATTTTCAATCAAATGTACCGGTATATATGTAAAATAATTTGAATCTCCAATATCGATCTTCAAGATCGAACAATAAAATGTTTGTACAAGATTATGCACCACTATATATAGATATAGATAGATAGATAGATGGATGTATATATGTATACTTTATAACACAAAAACTTAATCCCCATTAGATCGGCCATTCAAATTCAGGTATCACTAACCATACATGGTATTGCCCCACATGAGTGACTCAATACAAGTTTTGACTTCAAGCGAAAATTCAATACTATCTATTGATTAAAGTACAACATATGAAGATCCGCCAAGCTTCGCTTACCATGGTGGTGCACCGCCCAACCTCTCCTGGGTACTTGGCTGATCAGCAATCTTATTAATCTGTGATTAATGTACCACAAATGACATGCATGAGACGATAGAATGTGCTATTTTATGAGGTTATATTTAATTAGAGTCATGCTTTTCTTTTCAAGAACTCTGTTCAAAGATTTTCACGAAAGTGTAAAGGCTTCGAGTCATGCATAGGGGTGGCTAATCGGGTCATTGGATCAAAATAGGTCTACCTAGCTCCAATTCGATTTTCCTTTGGTCCATGTTCTTTGGACCTGGACCCAGGTCCTGTCAATACCAATATGTATACAAATACACCTAATATGCATTTTAGTCATTTTATATGTGCATGTGTGCGTGGATACAACCAGATTCGTATCAGTTTCGGGATGACCCAAACATGATCCGACTTTTATCAGGTTACTTCTCCTGACCTGGCCCAGCTCCCACCCTCCCGCGGTAACAGAGCTGCAATGATTTTGTCAAGGCCACCCAATCTAACAGCGTGGGCAAGCTTGTAAAGGGCCGTTCGGACAGAGAAAAACGTAGAATGTATTCTTAAATTAAATATAAGTGCAAAATAACTCTTAGGCCAAAATGACATTGTGTCGATATTGACAAACAGCTCAATCTGTATCATTCATGAGATCGCAAGAACAACACAGATGGCACGGTAAAGTAGACATGAGAGGGCGTTTAACAACTCCACTATCTATCTATATATATATAAGATCCAGTCATGCTGACGCTTTGTTGTGCATTAAATCACAATTGGAAAAGGCAATGAGCAGAAAACCTAAAGCCTCGGGACTCAACAATGACTCCATCAAAGAAAAAGGTCATTTTACTTACCACATTCGTGGATTTCATGCTTTGAGATCCAGAAGAAGACAAGCGAAGCCACAAAGAGAAAAGAACATCATCCGTTATGCTACATCTTCAGTTGCAAAGAAAACCCCAATAAATGATAAAGGGGAGAAAAGACCCCCTCGGATATATCCCTCGCTAAGTGCAACATCCACTAAGGCAAAACTTACTTCAATTGAGCTTCCTGCATTTGCATGCCATTGAAAGGATTGGGAAAACAGTAAACTGTTGTTTCAGAAAGTTCCTGAGAGTAAAGGCATTTAGCTGACCTAATAAAACCTCTGCACATCAAAGGAAACAACATAAATCATTACCCACCCCCACCTAAAGCTCATGTGAGTTGCCGATGAAATGAGAAAAAAATTATCAGATGCTGTTTGGCAGCTGCTGAAATATATTCCTTGCAAAAACAATTCAACTGCAAAGATCGGAAACTAGATCGTTAGTTGAGTTGTTGATAAGTATAAGGCTTTTGGCTAGGGCTCATGCATGAAGCTTACATTATTGAAAAATCTTAGAATAAGCTTTTCGTTCCTGGTCCATTCGGTTGGCAATCTGCAATCCGAGCTTCTTGCATTAAAGGACATGATATGAGAGTTTACAAATCCTTGTCATGATTCGTTCTACAAACCTTCTTTCTTGCAGCAGCAAGCTCCTTCTTTATTCCACCTAGGAAATACAGAGAAAACCAACATATAAAGCATAACCCAGAGGCAAGTACAGACTAACTTCATGAACAGAAGGAAAAGCACCAACCATCGTTTGGTTCCAGCTCCAAAGCTTTCTTAAAGCTTTCAACGGCAGCATCAACATCATTTAGAGCCATGTAAGCCTGAAAACAGTTCCATCACTACCAAATGACAAATTGACATCTCTCTCTCAGAAATATATGTTCCAGCAACAAAAGAAACACATTGAAGAACCCTTTCTCACTTTCTCTACTAAATCAAGGAAAATTGTTACAGAATTTGTGATACCCGTCAAAGAAGATAGAATCATAGAAAAGAAACCTGCTTCTCAAAATGAGGTTTTCATCCGACAATTGTGTTTGTGCTTCTTAATCAATCAATCGATATAACCACAGAATCTAGGTTGTTTGCCAAAACCAATCATCTACCAAACCTTCAAAATGTTTGCTGAAAACTGATCCCTTCTCAATTTTTGCGAGTTAACATTGCAAGCTTGTGATTCTTCAGCCACTTGACACTACTTATCAAAACTCGAGAAAGTTTATCATAGAACTAAATCATGCAACTCTCTCAAGCTTCCTAATAAAAAGGACAAAGCAAGCATGCCCCATGTCTCCAACATTTGTAGAAGTCATATCCGTACCATAACCAAAATAGACAGATGATAAAGCTAATCAAGTATTATCAACAGAAAAGCGATAGTGTCAAAGCATTTTAGGACTAACCTGACCCTGGCGGAAAAAGGCTTTCACATTGTTCTCTCCATCACGTATTGCAAAATCAGCATCCAATAAAGCACCCTTGAGATCACCAAGTTTCAGCTTGCAAGCCTACAGAAAGTTCAAGCTGTCTGAAATTAATAAAGAAGCATATCATTGTGGATCAAAGGTGGTGGGTCCAAAGGACAAGCAATTATCTAAGGTTCCAAGTGAAGACATCAAAAAAAATTTGGCACTAAAAGGATAGGAAAAGGAACGTAGCTAGTGTTTTTTTATGTGACTATACATGGCTTTTTCTCAATAAAAATATGCTGACCATGTTAAACTCCTGTAGAGCAACAGAAGAAAAGGAGTGCATGTGTAAACAAGTGAACACTAAATGGACTAACAAGTTGAATATTTCCAAGAATATGCTGTGGTGCTCATGGAAATACCGTGTTTACTTTTTGGGCATAGATAGCAGGCAATGAAGAGGTTGCATGCTGCTCGAAACATGATCCCGAAACCTACATGCGGCCTGGAGTGTAGGAATGGTTCAACTATTCACTGTACAATTTGTGATGGACAAGTTGATGGGGCTAGGCAACCACGGCTATCTAGGTGCAATGGATGTAGCATGACACGTTAAATAGTTGATGGCTCAGTAGTACGGCAAACTAATTCATGTCCCAGCCTGTGCAACCTTGAGTATAATGCACGCTAGATACCGAAAATCATAACAAACAAGCAAAGGCAAATAATACGTGCAGAAAGTTAGAAACCATATATAATATCGGTAGATATCATTGTGTGAGGTAGAAACATGAGCCAGTGTATGTGTATGTAAAACAACAACAACAACAACAACTAAGCCTTTTCCCATACTAGATGGGGTTGGCTACATGGATTATTTGTTTCCACACATCCCTATTATAATTTGTAGAATCAAAGATAAATAAGTCTGACAGTTTTATGGTGGCTGTCGGAAGCCTAACGCAACCCTCCTCCTTTATCCAGGCTTGGGATCGACCATACAAGGGTGATCCTTTACATGGGTGGAGTTTGTGTGTATTATGATATATTTTTAAATGTTACAAAAATTGACAACATTTTCAAAAATTTTGCTGTGTAAAATCGACCCATTTGGACTCCTTGTTTAGGAAACTTCTTACCATTCTCAAAAACTATTTACAGCTCAATGACCTCAAACTTCTTTTAGAGATCTCTAAGTATATGAAGAACTCTGCCTATTGTGAGAATTCAATTTTACATAACCAGCCTCAAGCCTGGACAAATTGAGGGTTGCATTTGAAGGCAAACAGCTCATCTTTGTCGGACTTCTATTAGGCAGTGTGATCTGTCCAACACTAACGCACCAGAAATCTATCAGTGCGATCTTTCCAGTAACAATCCATTATATGTCATCAAAACTCTGAAGTTAATTATGATTTGGAAAGCATAATACCAGAAGGGGTAACCTCCTAAAATGCTCATGTTACACCTTCCAGCCGACCTCAGCTAGTGCACTAAAATAGTTGGCATGTCAGCCAGCTACCTTGAAATTCATGAGTTGGCAGGATCCACATAACCTCCCAACCATGTTAATCCAAAAGAACATAGTATACACTGCAAAAATAATGTAATAAACAAAATGATTAAAATCAAGTTAGCTAGGCCCCGGCGTGCTCACTGTCAACATAACTGGCATAACTGAAAGTATCTTCCTGTCTTCTATAGAACCGATGAAGGTATTTTAGGACACTTTGTCTATCTACTTTAAAGTCAACTGAATTATCTAAAGATCAAGTGTTGGAAATAAAAAACCAAAAAGGCAATTGTGAATTGTCATTATCAATACAGTAAGGAGTACCTGTAAATAGCTATAAAGTTACCCAACCACTTGATACGAAAAACCAAAAGAACAGAAGCACTCATTTGATAAATTAATATTAACAAGACCAGTCTGAAACCAAGAAATAAGTGAAGCATCAGGAACTGGCCAATGAATGTGCAGAAACCATAGATACATCAAGCGTGGTTAATCAATCAAAAGTCTAACATCAGTAAAATAGAAATAAACAAATTGACTAGTAGAAATGATACCTTTTATAAAATAAATAAGTTTAACCAAACCTTGAATGCCCTAATTAAAATTTATGCAACTTACAGAGCTATTGGTAAAGATTTGTGACTTTATCTTCCTCAAGGTTGAGCTCTTTTCTGCAAATTATATGGTATGATTTCATTAGAAAACAGCAATATGATGTTTGTAATGAAATGAACAGAGATCATGTTCATTGGAAAGCTGAAGTAGAATACATGCCTTCATCAATGTCCTCTTTCTCCCAAGAAACATCAAGGTAACGTAATGCTTTTCTGTACTTCCGCAGAGCCATTTTATAGTCCTGCTTCTGTTGAAATACGGCTTTAATCAGTTGGACAAACATAAGTTTCATCATGCATGACATTATAAAAATGATTAACCAATTATAATAAGCTAAAGAATCATGCATCCTGATCATTTTCACAACTTCACCTTGTAGTGCTCATTCCCAAAAGACTTAGCAGAATCCACAGCAGCCATCCACCAGGCAATGCCTGCTGGTTTCTCATCAAGATCAGCAGGCCAATCCGGATTCACGTCACCATCTCCGAAAAAATTCGAAATTCCATCATCCTGTCCTTCGGGAATCTCCCCACAGTTAACAATCTCAACATCTACAGTCGGGTGGTCATGTTCACCTGTGGGAGTATGCTCAATCGCTCTTACAACCCCCATTCCTTTCACCACCTTGCCAAACACAACATGCTTCCCATCAAGATGAGATGTTCTGGTTGTCGTGATGAAGAACTGAGACCCGTTGGTGTTTGGACCTGAATTAGCCATTGAAAGCATTCCTTTCCTCTCATGCTTCAACTTAAAATTTTCATCATCGAACTTCAAGCCGTATATTGATTCTCCCCCAGTACCATCTCCTGCTGAAATGTCGCCACCTTGGATCATAAAACCTTTTATAATCCGATGGAAACGATTTCCCTGAACGAATAATCATCCAATACCAGTGGCTGTTAAACTAGCCTTCAGTAAGTACAGTGTTCTATAGATATAAAACGATGGTCCATCAGATATAATAGGGGCATGAACGATGAGGTCATATCAAACGCATATTCAATCAATGGAAAAGCAAGCAAACAATCCAAAATAAAAAGTGAAACTGGGTGAATACATGACTATTAATAACGGACAGTATACTACAAATAAATCATAACCCAAATACCAGATAAAAAGCAAAAATGGCAAGATTCTCCACATACGGTAGTAGGTATAAAAGATTATAGGCACTAAACAAAGATGAACATGACGGAAGGCATTCTAGAATTCCTTCTTTCCCCGTTATCTCATTCCCAATGAAACATGTTAATAGCACGGACTTCATTTATGTAACAAGGCAAGAAGGAAACAAAAACAACTCGTCAATACCACCAAGAAACACAGATTCAACAATGCGTTTACTCATCTATAGCCATCATGGAATTAGTTATCCAATCCAAAAACACTAAATTCTACACTCATCCACCACAGTCATTCGTGTTCACCAACAAAAGGAAACAGTATGAATCAAGAAAGGAACTCACTAAAATCCCAAAAATTTGGCATTGAGAAAAAGAAATAAATCAAGAAAATCAAAGACTAAGAAGAAGACGGAGACCTTGAGATGCAAGGGAACGCCGGTATTGGGCCCGATTCCTTTCTCGTTGGTACAGAGTGCCCTGAAATTCTCGGCCGTCTTGGGGACGACGTCGTTATACAACTCCACCAGGATCCTCCCTTCGAGCTCTCCCCCGATACTAATGTCCAGGAAGCACCTCGGATTCACCATTTTTTCTCTGTCTCTCTGCGGCTGCGCGTGTGAGCGCACAAAGAAAAACCCTAGAGTTGTCCTCGAGTCTCCTCCGGAATTTAAATTCGCTTTCCTCTGGTGCTGTGTGCTTCACTCTTTAGGGGTTCAAAAACATTTATTAATTACAGAGAGAGAGAGAGAGAGAGAGAGAGAGGGGCTTCCTCTTCAGTTTCCAGCTTGCTTCCATTGACTTGAAAACGGTCAACTTTCCATACCTTTCTCATTTCAGGATAAACAAATAATAATCACTAAGAAAATCACATCTTGTAAGGCCCTCTGACTCACAACACAAGTGTCAAGAGTTCGATCACAGGGCTGCGCGTACTTAAGTCACTAAACCCGTCTTGCTCTACGTACATGTATATAAATATAAATATAAATATATATATATAAAGAGAGAGTGACAGCGGTAAATGTTTAAATCTACATACATGTATATAAATATAAACATATATATATATATATAGAAAGAGAGAAAGAGTGACAACTGTAAATGCTTGAACCTGGTTGATAGAACAAATACTCATATCTACTCAAACCGTAGACATTTGAATTAAAAGTATCATGCTTTTTTAGTATATTTAATATATTGTTTTATTTTATCACATCAATTGTTAATTTAAAAGTGGTTAAAATAATAAATTGATTAATTTTAATTATATATATGTATGTACATGTATATATTGAGTGACCAAATCCTGTATTTATCCACCACTTTTAAACGATATCTGTTTTAAGTGTTATGAGTATAATAAAAATATTTTTTTATTAATATGAATACAATCCAAGTATGTGTTTTGAACGAGGATAAGAGATTAAGTTGTTTTAAAATGATTTTAATGTGGTGGGGAAATTGCAGGCGAGAATGTCAAGGGTCCCATCTTAGTGAGCTGAGACGTGACCGTACGTTAGTCAATGTACGGCCGATTTTCTCGGCCCCTATACCGTTTCGAATGCTCTTATCAGAAGCACTTTAATTACCGAAAATACTCCTGGATATCGCGCGTGAAAGTGGACCTAGATCTCTAAACCCGGATCCGGAAACGGAAACATACCTGGTGATCACCTTGACAAAACCAATTAATTAAATCTTAAATTGAAACAAAATCGATAAATGCTCAAAATTACTTAAAAGTATCATTGTAATTTTAGATTTTACATTTAAATACACCATGTGAATTAAATATTTTTTTACTTTATTACCTCAATTGATCATGTAAAAGATCGAATTATTTAAATGATAAAATATCTTTGAGCATAGATAAGGTTTGTGTAGTTATCCTCTCCTCTCTCTCTCTCTCACTCTCTCTCTCTCTCTCTCTCGCTATATATATATATATATATATGTGTGTGTGTGTGTGTGTGTGTGTGAAGCGTGAATATAGTGCACCAACATTTAAGTTTTTGAATTTCAAAAGTAGCTTTTTATTTTAAAAGAGAAATATTATATTATATTTTATCCATTTTGAATTTAAATGTAAACCATTTGATCTTTTGATTAAATAGTTGAGATTTAGTATATTACTGCATGACTCATATATAGTGCACCAAATCCCACATATATATATATATATATATATATATATATATATATATATATATATATATATATATATATATATATATATATATATATATATGAAAATTAGGAATTGTTAAACGCTCTCACATGTGAGATTTTATTAGACAATTTGTACTATCTCTGAGATTGCATAAACAATACAATATATATATATATATATGAAAAATAGGAATTGTTAGACGCTCTCACATGTGAGATTTTATTAGACAATTTGTATTATCTCTGAGATTGCACAAACAATACAAATTGAGTCGTTCCTCAAAACGATTCCATTTAATGCAACAATAATCGAGACGAGTGCCTTGATTATCACAATATGATTAATTCAGAGCGCTCCTTGTGCCTATTGCAACGATTTTTAAGTAATTATTTATTTCTTTGTATTTGTGAATGAACGACCTAAGTCTCGAGGGAGACAAAAAGCAAGCTCTGCAGTGGGTATTAGAGATTCGCGTACCGTTGATACGCAGTAAATCAGACAAGAGAATCACTACGTTCTTCCGTATGATTTTGGATTCATGTGGACCTAAATACGACCCGCTTGGTCCATTTGAGCAATCACAAGGTATATCACAACAAACTACAGTTATAACAGTAGTGGCGGCAATTTTAGACCCGACCCAAACCCAACGGAGAAAATTCGGGTCTGGTTGGAGGTGCTTACACTCTAAAGCAGACCATATTTTATGTATATATATAACTTAATCCAAACTATTTTCAACTATTTGATCAAGGGTGGTGATGGTTTGAGATTGCAAGAAAAAATTGTAAAAGTACATTTATTTTTTGTTTGGTACTTAATTGTTTTTATGTATACTTTTAACTTTTTTTTCAAATCTTGACATATATATACACATACATATATATATATATATATAGAGAGAGAGAGAGAGAGAGGATAGCAAATAATAATCATGCTCATATCTATTTAAAAATATTTATCATTTTGATCTTTTAGATCTTTAAAGCCAAAAACAAGATAGTACTATTTTGTTTTTTAGTTTAAATCTCAACTGTTGATTTCAATGATTGAAAGGTTGAGATCAATAAGATTTTTTAGGTACAAATTAGTATGCATACTTACCATGGTCTCTCTTTATACATACACGAGTAAATATATATATATAGAGTGAGGCAGTTTTTCTGATCGAGTTATCTTGGAACTGGAATCGAACCGATTAGGGCACGGTTCCTATTCTAAAACTGAATATATTATATTGTATATAATATATAATATATTTAATTTTCAAATCTTATTTTTTCAAAATGTTCTGATTATTATATTACATATGGTAAATAATATGCAATTATTTATATGTGTGTGTGTGGGGTGGGGGGTCATTAGGCTGGTCCGTTTTTCGAGCTTGGGCAAACTTATGAACTAGGTTAGCCTCAATCTTGAGCCCATGAGTACCTCCAACAAATACTCTCAAGAGGACATGGCCGGTTTAGAACCAGCCCAACGGTTCCAACCAAAACCAAACCGGATGAAGAACCGATTGAAACCAAAACTGGTCAGTGGAACTAAGGACCACTTGGTTCAGTTCCACCTACTATGACACCAGGGATTTAAGATTTGTTCTTGGTTCCAAGCGGTTTAAAACTCCAATCAGAACTTGAACTTGAACTGGCCCGGTCCCGGTTCTTGGTTATAGGAAAACAGGAACCGACGATATTGGTCTAAAGGCTCACTCACATGTGACTGCATCCCTTCTAGAGCTGGTCAGGGACTAAGCCCGTTGGAGGAGGTGAGGATGCGCTTCACTTGAAATTTGAAAAATTCCTTGGTGTGCTATTATTTATATATATATATATAAGAAAATACAAAATATAAGTATTTTATAAACGTGAAATACCCTCACCCAAAAATAATCTTGAGTTCGCCACTGACAAATGATTAAGATCGAGTTGGTCACGATGTCCTAGACTTTTGGTGAATGAGCCCACTTTCTATATGCACCAAGTTGAGTTTTGTCCAATGGTCCCGACCAAGTGGGTCCTCAGCATTAAATGCTTAAGAATCATCTCATAACCCTTATCCATCTTTGCTTTTGTGTGTGTGTGTGTGCTGGCAGACACCCACAACTTTAACTTTTGTTTCTTGCATTTTTTGAAAGGACCAACCCTAGTAAATATGTTTGAAATGCCAAAAATCCATAAATTCAACCAATATGCATTACTTTATATACTATAAGTTGAAAATGCTGATGGAGTTAGTCTTAATACGCACGCACGTGTGTACACACATGTACATATACATAAAGAGAGAAGTTGATATATGTAAGCATACTTAAGTGTTACCATATCAAAACAAATTTCAATCATACATTTTTAGTTGTTGAATGATGGAAATTCTAATCGAAAAGCAAAAATTCTGCATGTGAATAAAGTATGTGTAAAAATTGTAAATATATATATTTTTTATTTTGAATTCAAGTATCAATCATTGAACACTTAAGATGAATAACTGAGATTTTGTGACATAGTGCTCTCTCCTTCTCTCTCTCTACACACACACACACACACACACACACATATATATATATATATATATATATATATATATATATAAGAAAACCGGATTTAACCACCTCTGACATGCCAGTCATTACTCTTCGGTTGCATAATTATAATTTAAAGGTTTTTTGAAATATTCGAAGAAAAATATTATTACACTCATACTCTAAAAAAACAATGATTATACGTGAATAAACAACATAAGTGGTGAGGAGGATCTAATTATAAGAAAGTAAGTAGGGTTTGATTTCTTTAGGGTGTCCAACCTTTAGTACAAAAACTGTTTAAAGGAAGAACAAGAAGCCCTAGGTCATAAGATGTGTTTTCTAATGTCTCCATGGTTATATATATATATATATATATATATATATATATATATATATATATATAGAGAGAGAGAGAGAGAGAGAGAGAGAAATTGATATATGCTAATACACTTAGGTGCTAGCAAATTTAAAAATATTTTATCTTTGGTGATAGTTGATTGAAATTTGAATTTAAAAAGTAAAAGTGTTCATATAAATAAAGTGTGCAATATATATATATATATATATATATATATATATATATATATATATACTTTTTAAATTCAAATTTCAACCAACCATCTTCAAAGGACGATTGGAATTTTTTTAGATTTGTTAGCACATAAGTGTGTTAACATATACCAGATCTTTTTCTTTCTCCTACATATATTCATTTAAAAACATGGTGTAGGGCTTTACTAATTGGCGGGTTTACCTCATTTAAAATGAATTAAAGACATTCAAGCTAGCGGTTTACTCAACATTAGCTAGATCATTCTTTATTATTTCCTTACAACACTTTATGATCTTCATTTCCTTTTTTTAGCTTTTCTTTTTTAACATTTTCATAATATAGTTTTTCATGCATTTTTAGTGGAAGCTTCCTTTGATCATCTTTTTATGTGTCTAAACCATCTTAAATATTTTTTTTTTATTTTTTATTTATTAATGTCACTTCCAATTTGTTTCTAATAATCTCAATATGTATACACAACTCACCCATCTCATTATCTCCATTTCTATCACAAACATCTAATTATTTTCAGGTCTATCACCAACATCTTTTGTACATTGTTCAAAAGATTTATTGGTATCCCATAATAAGCGGATTAACTACATGGTTTTTCGGTCGCCATCAAGCTTGTTCTTGTGTTATATTAGCATAAGCAAAGGATCTTTTGCTGTCTCATTGGCAGTTCGAAGTTCAAGTCTGATGGATCTCATCCCTGGAGTTCTATGATCTATTGTTTTAAATCCTAGAAAGTTGGTTTTTCATGTAATGATAAACCTGCATAGATCAAATTGAGTCTGGTTTCCATGTTATGACAAACCTGCTTAGATCAAATTGAGTCTTTGATATAAACTTTACACTGTTGCAGTCGACTGGTGGGCTGGGCTGCCTTCATATATTCGTCAACTCTGGGGCCCCAAATTCGACGGGAAATACCTTCACTCCATTATGCAGAAGACACTGGACGACACAAAGGTGCACGAGACGATCACCAACATCGTGATTCCCACTTTGAAAATCAGGCTTTTGGATCCCATTATCTTCTGCACATTCATGGTACCTCCAATCAATTCCCTACATGTGAAGAAGACCTAAGCAGAACATATACATATATATATATATCCAGTTCGGAGTCGGATGGTTCAAACAGTAACCAAGTTGGACCAAAAATCATAAGTCAAATCATGACTCATGGTTCAGTTCCGGTTTCACCTTCCATGGACATGGACTGAAACTGGCGGTTCTCAACAGGCTCTTCTTTTATATGTTTTCCGAGAATTTCAAACATTTTTTATGGTTTTATATGGTTGTGGACTCACATCGGAACCGGACATGTTTGTGTTTATGTGTATTAATGTATGTGTGCGTGTATAATTGTACAGATTTCCACCATTAACGTATAAACCAAGTTTATTTTGGCTGAGGAAAGAGAGGATATTATGTTTTATTTACAGGCCAAAAGGGATCCTCTCATGGATGCTCAGCTCTCAGACGTGTGCATGGACACAGCAGCAGCACCAACTTCTTGCCAGCTCACTTCTCTTCTCAAGACACGAGACTCAGAAGGAAACTTTCGTGAATTCAATCTCATTGATGGTGGCATTGCAGCAAACAATCCTGTAAAAATGTCAGCCTCTTTTCTCTCTTTCCTTTTCCTTTGCTATTAAATACTGATTCAGTATAAAAGATGTATCATTCTCTCTCTCTCTCTCTCTCTCTCTCTCTCTCTCTCTCTCTCTCTCTCTCTCTCTCTCTCTCTCTCTCTCTCTCTCTCTCTTCAAAAGAACAGAAAAGAAGGTCGTCTCATGAACAAACATGCACGTTATCGAATTAATTAGTTCCATTGAATGAGTTCTGCAGTTGTGGGAGATCTTGTTCTTTTCAGACGTTAACATCGATGACTCTCCTGACGAAAGAGTAATTCCAGAATAATCCTGACTTCGACCCTACCAAATCCCATCGACTATGGCAGATTTCAGGCCATCTCATTGGGGACTGGATCTCAAGAGGTTGAGAAGGAATACTGTGCACATGTATTGTCAAAGTGGGGTGCACCGAATTGGCTCCTTTACGAAGGTAAGTCGCCTCTCATTACTTCCTTCGAGCAAGGAAGTGCAGACATGGTTAATTTCCAGGCCTCCGTCCTCTTCCAAGCCCTTGAGGATAAAGTAAGAAAAAGTTTTCATCCAACTATGGATAATCTACCTTTCGTGAAAAGCAGCAACTTTATTATATATATATATATATATATATATATATATATATATATATATGAGAATCGGATCCTATACTCACTCATTTTTTTTATATTAGTGTAATTTTAAAATTTTTAAAGGTTTTGAAAAAAGGATAAAGGATAATGTATTACACTCGTTCCTTCAAAAAACATTCATAGGAGATGAGCAAGTGGTGGACTGATCCAATCTCTCTCTATATATATATATAGAAATAAATATAGATGTAATAATGGCTTTTGGTGCATAATCTTCATAAATTTTTATATATATATATATATATATATATATATATATATATATATATATATATATATATATAAAGAGTCTTAGTTGTATAATGTATTTTGGTACGTAATCTGATACAAATATCTTCACCTTTAAATATTTAAGACCGATGGTGAAGATTTGAATCAAATGTATTGTTATATCTTTGTAGTCTCATTTAATGCACATGGAGATGTTTGTACAACATTATGTACTAAAATACATTATACACCTAAGACACTCTCTATATTATATATATATATAGAGAGAGATTTGTATATTCATTTATACCAACATATTTGATGACATTTTGGAGGATAACACTTGACGGGATACCCAGCTTCAGTGGACGTCACTACCCAAGAGAACCTACAAAACCTGGTAAAGATTGGACAAGAATTTCAAAAGAAAAATCTGTCGAGTGTGAATCTGGATACGGGGAAGTATGAGGAAGTTCCCGGCGGAGGCACCAACGAAGAGGCGCTCACTGAGTTTGCCAAGATGCTTTCGGCTGACCACACGTCTAGGAAAACCACAATGATGGCAAGACGTGCTTGCAATTTATGATTCATAGTTAAGGAGTTGTACTTGTCTAATATATTAAATTTATGTGTTTGTTAACATTTTGGTTGTTCAACATATTAGTGATAGAGATTTGAATTTAAAAAGTATTTAATGTATCATTTGTATTAAATGTGAAGTATGAAGTACAATGATACTTTTCATTAAATCTCTATGATTGATCATGGTGATCGAATGATAAATATGTGCAAGTGGATTTTATCATGAATGGTTGTACACATTAACTATGCTCTCTCTCTCTCTCTCTCTCTCTCTCTCTCTCTCTCTATATATATATATATATATATATATATATATATATATATATATATGGGGTTAGTGGTAAATGTAATATGCCTTTTGGTGTATAATCTTACATAAACATATCTACCATTTAAACATGATCAACAACAAAGATTTTAATTAAAAGTATCATTTTGCTTTTATTTGTATCACGTCAATTATTCATCTCAAAGATCAAACTACAGAAATGTTTATTCAAAATTATACACAGAAAACATTATGCATTTACCAATACTTTATATACACACACTTGATCCATGCACTAGCACATCAAATATATGTGTGAATTTAATGGAATAATCAAGATAAAAAACAAAAGGCAATTGTACTTTTATGTTATTTGATTATTATGATGAGAGTTGGTGTTAAGGTTCATGCCAAGCGTGATAAAAGTCTACTTTCAATCTTTATGTTTTGTATTGATATCAAAACTTTCATTTGTAGGAAGATCATCACTGTTTCTTATGATTTGATCAATTCTCTTATTAATAACTTATTCAGCTCAAATTATCGCTTTATGACAAAGTACCGAAATAAAATGTTAGGAAGAGAGAAAGAGAGTCGGGTGCTAAAGAAGCAACGAGAGGGATGTGCCCGACTCTAGAGCTGCAATATTGAGTTTTATACATTGTGCCTTTGTAGTCACTTATTTAAATTTAGTATGAACTATATCTGTGGCCTATGTTCTTGCATTTTTCTGCTTCCCAATATATATATATATATATATATATATATATATATATATATATATATATTGCCAGCCTCTAATTATGCACTCATGTTTGGCCTTTTCTTTTACCGAGTATGAGTGTAATTTAGAATGTCATAAGAGTGTTTAAAATATGTATAAAACATATATATATATATATATGTATGTATATATATATATATATGTATGTATATATATATATATGTATGTATATATATATATATATGTATGTATATATATATATATATGTATGTATATATATATATATGTATATATATATGTATGTATATATATATATATACATACATATATATATATGTATAAGAATATGTATAAAACATATATATATATATATGTATATATGTATGTATATATATATATGTATGTATATATATATATGTATGTACATATATATATATGTATACATACATATATACATATATATATATATGTATGTATATATATATATATATATGTATGTATATATATATATATATGTATGTATATATATATATATATGTATGTATATATATATATATATGTATGTATATATATATATATATATATATATATATATGTATATATATATATATATGTATATATATATATATATATGTATATATATATATATATGTATATATATATATATATATATATATATAGAGAGAGAGAGAGAGAGAGGAAGTAGTCCATCTTAATACTCAACCATATTTAATGGTTAACACAGGTTGTCACTTTTCATCATCTTATATTACCCGAAACCGTCTCCCACCAGTCAAAACCGCCACTGCCACCACCGTATATATTTGATTTAGAAGTAACTAGAGTTTAATCCAAAATGCTTTAAATTTGGACAATGTAGTCTAGGTCAGAATTAGGGTACCGAGTGTCCAGTACCCCCTGCGGGACAGAAAATGCTGCCCCGGTACCCGTTCATGTGTATGAGCAGACCTAGGAAATTGAGTCACTGGGTCACTTCCGATTTGGGTCAAAATTGGGTCAACCCGGATCTCACCTGATTTTTGTTCAGGCCACATTCTTTGAACCCAACCCAACCTGAATCAGGTTTGGGTCTACTTCAGGTTGACCTGTATAAATAATACGACTAATATATACATTATAATAATATTTATATCCTATACATCTATATATATTATATATTTACATATGTAGATTATATTTGTGTATAAGTATATATATATATAGGTGTGTGTGCGTTAACTTGTAAAGGTCGTGAGCATGTAAAAATACATGCATACACACACACACACACACACACACATATATATATATATATATATATATATATATATATATATATATATATATATATATATATATATAAAGAGAGGGGAGGTAGTGGTAGATGCATAATATTATTCGCGGCATAATCTTGCATAAACTTTGTTGCTGTTTGATTGAATTTTATACTTTGAATTTAACGTGTTATATTTTTATACTTTACATTTAGTGCATCACATTTTTATTTCGTTTAGGTAAGATTATACGTGAAGAAACATGTACCACTTACTCTCTCTCTCTCTCTCTCTCTCTCTCTCTCTCTCTATATATATATATATATATATTATTTATTTCCCCTCGGGTCAATTTAGGGTAGAAACGCTTTTCCCTAATCTAGATCTGGCATCCGGACCCTGATTTTTCAGGTCGGCTCCAGAATTGCCAGGCCTAGGAATGAGTCAAGATTTCCAGGTATGAGTATGGACTCCGGTGTACCCGTCCTTGACCTGCAACAACCACTTAACAAGCAATTGCGGGTTGAAAGATGACAATAATGTGTCCCACATGATCCATATATATTTCGCAACTTCTAAGCTGCGTTAATGGAGTTGCAACTAAATAATGTAAACGACCGAACTTCATCACCCAGAGCATTAGCTCAACTGGTAGGGCATATTAACGCCTATGTTATTGGTGGTGAGTTCGATTCCCAACAGGCTGCGTCGAGTGTTTTCTTGTTAAGCTGCGGCCTCCTCTTGTAAAAACAAATTTATTATCTTATTTATAACTAGAAAGCAGCTACCACCATCCGTTGATTAACTTCACTAACAGTCATTATTAACTCTCTCTCTCTCTCTCTACTGTGGGAGCTTGTTGATCTTCCGGTACTGGAATTCCTTGTAAGATTTGGTGGAGAAGAGCCGTGGGCTTTTGTCAGTGATGAGTTGGGGCAGTGGGCCGATGATTGCATCCAAAGGAGGTGCAAAGAACACTGCCCATGACATCCGAACCGCATCCTTGCTCACCAAACTCCTGTGCAGCACGCTCTTGTATTTTCCATTGCTCAGCACCTGTAAATTAAAGAATTATTCATGAATCTCCCGCATCACATAAATAGTTTGGTTTTCTACCAAATCCGGCACCACCTTAATTTCTGGCTGTTTACAAAATTATGCATATATATATATATATATATATATATATATATAGAGAGATAGAGAGAGAGAGAGAGAGAGAGAGAGATCAAAGACTTCCGCATTCAATTCAGCAGTCTCTCTCATATCTTATATATATATGTGTGTGTGAGTGTATACACGCACAGAAGACGGAAGATATGACACATAAACCAGGAAACCAGGATTTGGACAATAAGTATCATTTGGAGTATTTCCTTCCATCAAGAAGGATAAGATGGTGTTTTTGGCTTAGTCCTCAAATGATGAGAATAAGAAGGAAGAAAACGACGGATTATCTGCAATTGTATCAATCCAACAAAAACCACTTTACAGTTGCCGAGATCAAGAGAGGAAGAACCAACCTCAACCTGGTCACCAATGTGGATCACAATCGAGCCCGGCACATAGTCGACGGCGACCCAGTTGCCGTCTTTCCATACCTGCAACCCGCTTCTCTGATCTGCAACCAGAATAGTGATGGCAGACATGTCGGTGTGAGCCTCAACTCCCAGAGCCAACTCTGGCTGCGGACATCTTGGGTACAGATTGATCTTCATCTCCATGGCTAGCTCTTCACCCCCCACTGCTTCCTTTATCACTCCCTCCTCCAGTCCAATCCCTCTTGACAGAGCACTCAGAATAACGTCTGCCAACTTGTTCAGTTCCTTCCCGTATTCCTCTGTCACTTCCCTACATACACATACACAGTACAGACAACACTAAGTTAGAATTATTGTCCTCTGAATAACTAAGGAACTCATTACAAAATATATATATATATATATATATATATATATATATATATATATATATATATACACGCGCGCGCGCGCACGACACATAAACGCAGACCTGTATGAAGAAGGATTCTGAGGCCACATCGTGTAGTCTACTTTAGAGGGAGGGGAGAGCATATGAAAATAGTAGTCAATCCACTCGAGTTTCATGTCCTGATTCTTAACCATCTTGATGCCATAGCCTTCCAACTTTCCACCAGCAGCATCGTTGGCATGCTTCTCCTTCTCTTCCTGAGGAAGTTCGAAGAATCGCCGGCCAACGTCTTGCAGCAGTAGGATGAGCTCAGATGAGATGTTATGATCTGTTATCATGAAGATTCCCCATTCCTCACAGGCACTCTTGATTCCATCCACCACCTCTTGGAATGGTTGGCTAAGGGAAATCACTGGCACTTTCACCCCTTCAATGGCCTTGCTGTTTTCCGGCCGCTCGTGCACGGGACGGACAAACGCCTCCGGCAGAAGGTGCATCCCCATGGACGCAATTGACTGCACTCTCACTGAATCCATATCTTCTGATTTCTTTCTGCTGATCAGAAGCTGGTTAAGATACATGGTGAATGTGTGGTATGCAATATATAGAGTGATCTTGCAATATAATTGCATTAATAATGTCAAATAATTAGATTAAAAGCTTTTGTCACCAACCATTCATCTATCTTGATTAACAAAAAATGTAATTTAATGCAGATCAAAATCTATCAATTATGATTCTGGTCCTCTTAAGAGATTTGGTCTAACAATAACGAAGTTGTGCTCCATATAAAAGTATGCAAATTTTCAGCATTTAGTTTGTCACTAGCTCCATGAAACTGTCGGTGCAATTCATTTCCTGTCAACTGCCTCTCCACCACACATAAAAGAGGACCTTAATTTTAGATTGTGAAGCAGCCAAATTAGGACGGCCAGGCTCCACACCCCTCGATCAATCAATCAAAACACTCACCCACATGTGTATGCATGCATTTATATACACGCATACATATGTATCACATACACATGATATGTATCATACACACACATGTATGTATGCATTTTAATACACGCATACATATGTATCACACACAGAGTTTCTGGATAACCTACTCATATTTACACAGGCGAATAAGATCCCATATAAAAGCTAAGATTAACTAATACTCCTTACGCAATTAACGTTACAATGTCTATATGAAAAGAAAATTTTCTTATTTAAGTTTTCTTAAAGACATTCATTCAATTATGACAATAAAGTCTTCTTGTTTTTTAATCTTTCTTATGATACTCTTATTGTTTTCTAATCTTTCTTATTTAAGTTTTCTTAAAGACATTCATTCAATTATGAAAACAGTCTCTTATTGTTTTCTTAATCCTTCTTATGATACTTTTATCTAAAAATACAAAAACACACACACATATGTATAATATGTATATATACGAACAGCCCAAGGTTATACTAAAAGTTGGAATAAGTGTGTACCATCTGAATATATAGCATTCCGATTGTTGCTTTTGTCATCATATTCCGACTATTTGGATAAGTATTCCGTCTATTTTCATAGTCAGAATAACCTCTTTCTGACTATTATTATTCTGATTTTAATATTTTGATTGTCAAAACAGTAGGAATTATGTTTTCGTCGTTCAGCTACAACAGTCGGAATTGAGTTCTAAGTAGTTGACCCACCACACCACTATGCATTGCCATATAGCAAACCGAAGGTATCCATGGGATGCAGGAATATAACTCTCTGCCAAACATTAACTTTCTTTAGCAGGGTATTCCTTAATTGATGCCTGAACACGAACTGCAAATCTACAAGAGTCAATGGTCTCCGTTTGCTTCTAGTTGCCAGCTACCACTTAGCAAGCGCGTGCTTCAAGATTCAGCGGACACCGCACATCTTGAAGAATCAATGGATCCGATCTGTTTTCAGCTACTGCCCCCAACGACCGTGTGCTTCCAAGAACGCAACAGTTGAGAGTAGTAGGGAAAGAGAAAAATCAGCTTTTGGATACACGTAGCGTTTATTTATTGGGTTGTGATTGGGCCATTTAGGGTTGGGCTCAAAAGTTGGTGGACTCCTCATTTGGAAGGTGTCAATCCGATTTCTAACACAAAAAGAGAAAAACTTGGAGCTACTAAACAGCCTCTCATCTCTTATGAGATTCGCTAGCGTTTAATGCGCAGTGTATGCATTTGGACGAACAGATTCAAAATTGTCAATTAAAATTTGGCATGAGAGAGAAATTGAGAGCAGCTAGAGAGCTTTTCATGCCAAACTTTGCTTGAATGGCCAGATTAGAACGTTAATTAAAATTTATCATTGTCTAGCAACTCTCATTCTCTCTATAAATAAATATATATATATATAGAGAGAGAAACTAGGTGAGAGCTATTAGACAACCTTTCATGCCAGACTTTGATGGATGATATGTGTATCCTTCGCGAAATTGCTTGAAAGGCATTGATCATCTATTTATATATATATATATATATATATATATATATATATATATATATAGAGAGAGAGAGAGAGAGAGAGAGAGAGATGCTCAACTATCATATTGGTATATACTAATCAAGACCATAGGATTGAAGAGACAATGTGGTTTTAAATAAGAAAAGTAAGAATTGAAAGTTGTTTTTTAAGAAAAAAAGTATAAAAATAATATGTACTTTTAAAACTTTTTCTGTCATATCTTCAATCTAAGAGTCTGAATTGACATGAAATGTCTATATATAAAGTTTAATATACTATATCTTGTCATATTCTCATAAATCTTAACCGAATCAATGAGATAAAAAAAGTATATTTACTTTTAGCATAATTTGTATATATATCTTCTGTTTTTTAGTTTCCCTCAATCGTTTATTTCTTTGATTGAATGTTTGTGATTTAAATAATAAGCAAAGTAGTAAGTATATTAGACTCATTATACATACACAAACTCATTTTGATACCTTATTATGGGGGCACTTTTGGATCTAAACAATACTTTCAATATTTTTTTATGCATAACTTTTTAACCATGTGAGCATGCCCGAAGAATCGAACTCACAACTGCTACCCTCGGAGATGAGTATTCAATGCATTCATATAACAGACACGTGAACCTGATTTACTTATATTGAACTTACAGCTACACCATTCAAGGTTGCTGTTATTATATCATCAATTATTGAGAGCCTTGGAGAAAAGTTTCTTACCACTTGAGACTCTCGGCCCATAGGTTTCTGGTGTACTCAATATCCGTGCTCCAAGTTTTGTGTTAGATAGACTCACTCTTTCAACCAAATATGGAGACCCATTCATCGAGGAGCTGGTGGTTTATTTATTGATTTTAGCATTATCTCAACTCGCAGCAGACTCATCTCGAAAAGATGAAGGTCATGAGTTCGACACCTGGGATGTGTACCTGGCCTCTTCAGTGGTTTAAGGTTCTAGGAACTGGACTTTAATACTTGTAATTACAAGTTAGTTTGTCGTTGTTTGCATGGATCTATAGTTCTATAAGCTCAATCCCAATAAAAAATTTAGCACTGGAGGGAGATGATATTTCTTGTTCTGCTAGATACGATTTATTATATAACATTGATAGGATGGAAAAGACCCGTAATAAGATGGCTTGTCATTTGATGGATTTCTTGTAGAAAATATGAGAATTCTCATAGTCATCCTTTTAAAAGAGAAAGAGGAAAACATCAAGATAAAAAGATACAATAAAAAATTTATGATCAACAAAAGATAAGTTATATTGACTACTAATATTCTATGTATTGAACCATTTAGTGCAAGATAGAACTTAGTTTTGGTTTGTGTTGTTGGTATGCATCAAATCAACATATTTGCTGTAGTTGTAAGCTCCTAATTGATCATGTTTGGCCACTTTAGCCTCACTTGAAAACATTCTCATAGTTAAGAAGGTGTCTCCTCTTCCTAATTATGTGAATTATATTTTTATTAATTATGATAGTTATCAACCTGTTAAAAGAATGTTGAATATTTGGTTTATGTCTTCTACGGGAAAATGCCCTATTCTCATAAAATCTTCTTGATTCTTACTCAAAGGTCCAATATTATATATATAATAGACCTTTTGAGACAGTTATTAGTCCTAGGAGGCAATTCTAATTGATCAATAAAAATACGTTTCAATATGATTTCTCTTTTCATATGATCCAATTCATCATGAAAGGTAAAAAAGCACTGTTTCCCTATTTGGACTGTCTTCTCTATTAAAATTTATGTTATGAAAGAATAAATAAATCAATAAAATTACTAGAAGCTTCGTAAAGAAAACAACCCCTTCAATGATGCCTTGCTCATCGCTTTTGCCTCTCAATCCCGAAGCTTCCACAGATGCTAAATATAGTTATATTGATGAAATTTAGCATCATGAACTGATGTCATATACGTTATGGGCCTAAACTGATGTCTTCTTTTAAAACGCATTGAGAGCTGATCATGTTCCCTCGATTTTTGGTGTTTATGATTTTTCTTGTGATAGACCTCGTAACAATCCTACTAGTACCTTAAGACACCTCCAGTGGACGGCTCTTAGAAGTGAGGATGTCGAGTGGGTTCACTCTAATATTGTGACACCTAGACATGTCTGGTTCCCGTTCGCCCGAAACCTAAAAGTATAACCGAACTGGTCTTGGGACGGTTCAGATTTGGATTTGAAACAATATGAAACATGCAATTTTATTAAAAAAAATTAATATTTTTTTTAAATACTGGAACTGGCAATTCCAAACCATGGTTATGGTTTTGATTCAGTTCCGCTTGTGGAAAAGGTAAAACCGAAATCGGATTGGGTGAGTCCTAGTACCGGTGAATCCAGGTGGTTTCTGGCCTGATCCAGTTCCAGTTGGAACCGCCGGGCTGGTTAAGAACCGGCCATGTCTAGTGACACCCCAACATAGGGGAAGGATATTGACTACATGCTTAATTTGTTACCTGTGGCAAAACTAGAAACTGTTTTAAGGGTGGGGAAACAGCCCGCGGTTATATGGTGTGCTCTCAAACATCTCCATGGTTATACCGTAGGCTATGTAATAACCCCCAATCAAAATTTCACGCTTGATGAGAATCTTTCATCTAAGTGAAGTTGGTGTAAGCTCAAAAGATAGTCCACAGTTTAGTGGGTGGGCTATGATCTTAGCCCATGAATAACTAACTGCATCTGGGCTACCCTTTCTTTATAACTTTTTGAAATTCGGGTTCAATCTACCAGTGCTTGTTTAATAAGTGATTAAGCACAACTTCCAAGTACTTTATTCGAGATTAGGTACTAGCCATTTGTATGAATAATGTCAAAACAAGATATTTTCTTTTATAGTTGCTTGATAATGTCTAAGTAAATCGAATCATACAAAATAAAATGGATTCAAACACTCTACCGATAAAGGGACGAGAAAGGAACTGAAGATTTCACAGTAATTTTGATGGAAAAATCAATTTAATTGATTCCATACCATTCGTTTGATGATAAAATAGATCATATTCCACTGGATCAAACCCATGGGACTTAAGGGATGATGGAAGGGAATAAAATAAAAAAAGAAGGAAAGAAAATAAACAAGATTTTAAATGGACAAATTCAAACTCGAATGATTCTCGAAGAACGAGGGACACAGGATTGTTCGAGAAAGATCTCTTCTTCATATTGTAAGATTATAATATTTTCCTATAAATATTTTTTACTAGGTTTAGCAATTTAATTGGTGAACAAAACATTATTTTATGATATCCACAAGGCATCTAGCATGACAGGCCACTTGATTTAGTACCTACTTTATCTTAACGAAGTAAAAGAAACCATGCAAATTCTCCAAGGATGCGCGTAAGACTCTGCTATGATGTCAACTAGTTTTCTTTTCTTATTTTTGTTCATCAGGTACGTCCCTGGAAAGTTTCAAAAGATTAGTATCCGTTATTTACATAGCCTGAAAATTTGGGAGCAATTTGGAAATTAATACAGGGAAAGGTGGACATCCATTTCTCACAAGAGGATGAGAACTTATACAACACCCCCAACTAATAAGTTAACACACATAGCTGCCTCATTTTCAGATATTGCATTTTGCTGCCACTTTTACAACACCTGTACTTGGTTTTAAATCAGTTACTTGAGACTTTTGATCTATGAGAAAGTTCATAATGAAAGCTAAGATGAATGAAATGCCATTTCCAGCAAAAAAGGCTTTAATGTAATATTTGAAACATTAATTCATAATGAAGTCGGTTTTCATTGTTATTCTTAATTATGAGTACTTCTCCTGTTTGAACAATTCCTTTCATTCCTACATAAAAGATTATATTGTCTCTAGATCAAGCAATTTAATTGGTGACCAAAGTTAATTTATGATACCATAAAGCATCTAGCTTGATACACTAGTAGAAATCCGAACATTGGGTCTGAAAATTGGTATTTTGGACAATCACAACTATCTGAAATGACCGTTGCAAATAGTTGAAAACCGCCGGAAATATGTCTGTCAGGCGAAAAAACGGCCCTCGGAAATAAGTTTAGAAACGTCAAGAATATTATAACATCTCTTAATCTCGTGAAAAAGCCATTTCCGACAACTGTTCAAACCGCCTTAAATAAATTTTCAAAACAACAACAATAACTAAGTCTCTTTCTACATAGGGTCGGCTACACGGATTCTTTGTTTTTATAGAAAATTTTTTGATACCGAATTTTTTTTGTGATTAGTTCTTGATAAATTCCAGCGGTTTGACCCGCTAGAATTGAAGCTTTCCAAATCCCTATTAATTAAAAGTGTACATTGATTGATGGTATTAAGAAAATATCATTAAATAATAGTTAAATTTTTGCTAGAAATAAAAAATGCATGCATGTCGTTTTTTATCAAATTCCTTCAACCAAATTGATTCTTCAGTTGCAACTGTTTGACACCATTGCTGCTCAACAACAATGGTGGATCTTGAGAAACCTTAGGGTAAGGAGAAATCTACGGTAATAACCTATATATATTTAAACCCGTTGACATTGTTGGCGAAGCAAAATGCTTACATATATCCTGCAGCTTAAACCAGCTGCTTGATATTAATTAGAACCCACGGTTTTAATCACAGGCTATAATTTTCCAATTGTTTTAAAATTTTCTGAAATCAGGTAACGCGGATGCCTCCCTTCGCCTTCGCTCAACAAGAAGACTGTAAGGCGGATGAACGAATATGATTCCTAGGGAAAGCTATGAAATTAATCCCTAAGTACTTGTCTAGTTGGGAATGCATTTCTAAAATCCATTAACAGAAGTCGTCTTTTTCAATGGTGGCGCAAGTCAAAAAATCGCTTTTTGTTAGTTGCACGAATATTATAACTTGTTATCTGCCGATTCTTGCAACAGTTTTCCTTCGAAGAAATCGGTAGCCTTACGTCCGATCGTGATGAAATGGCTTCTCGCGCAAGAAGACTAATGTGATTAAAGAGTTTGCATCTTCAAACAGAAACTAAGAGAGATCAAAATGGCAAGCCATGGCGGAATTTCGTTAGATATGCCACAGTGCACAGAAAATTGCGTGACTCTACTGAGTATAGATGGAGGGGGTATTAGAGGGATCATTCCAGGCATCATACTGGCCTTCCTAGAATCCAAACTCCAGGAATTGGACGTCCCCGATGCGAGAATTGCAGATTATTTCGATGTTATCGGCGGAACGAGCACCGGCGGGCTGGTGACGGCTATTTGGATATATGTGTGTGCCATCTGAATATATAGCATTCCGATTGTTGCTTTTGTCATCATATTCCGACTATTTGGATAAGTATTCCGACTATTTTCATAGTCAGAATAACCTCTTTCTGACTACTATTATTCTGATTTTAATATTTTGATTGTCAAAACAGTAGGAATTATGTTTTCGTCGTTCTGCTACAACAGTCGGAATTGAGTTCTAAGTAGTTGACCCACCACTATGCATTGCCATATAGCCAACCAAAGGTATCCATGGGATGCAGGAATGTAACTCTCTGCCAAACATTAAGTTTCTTTAGCAGGGTATTCCTTAATTGATGCCTGAACACGAACTGCAAATCTACAAGAGTCAATGGTCTCCGTTTGCTTCTAGTTGCCAGCTACCACTTAGCAAGCACGTGCTTCAAGATTCAGCGGACACCGCACATCTTGAAGAATCAATGGATCTGTTTTCAGCTACTACCCCCAACGATCGTGTGCTTCCAAGAACGCAACAGTTGAGAGTAGTAGGGAAAGAGAAAAATCAGCTTTTAGATACACGTAGCGTTTATTTATTGGGTTGTGATTGGGCCATTTAGGGTTGGGCTCAAAAGTTGGTGGACTCCCATGCAGCTTTTTTCGGGTCATTTGGAAAGACTCGATTTCTAATACACATTCAGAGAGAAAAAGAGAAGAGGAGAAAAACTTGGAGCTACTAAACAGCCTTTTTTCTCTTATGAGATTTCATAGCGTTTAATGCATATGGTATGCATTTGGAGCAAATTCAAAATCGTCTAAGTAAAATTTGGTATGAGAGAGAAATTGAGACCAGCCAGAGAGCTTTTCATGCCAAACTTTGTTTGACTAATTGTATCGTCTGTAAAACTGCACGGAAGTCATAAATACTCTTGTATGGGAGGCTGTAATAGTTAATTTAGTTGATGCAATTTAGTTGGTGACCAAAGTTAATTTATGATACCATAAAGCATCTAGCTTGATACACTAGTAGAAATCCGAACATTGGGTCTGAAAATTGGTATCTTGGACAATCACAACTATCCGAAATGACCGTTGCAAATAGTTGAAAACCGCCGGAAATATGTCTGTCAGGCGAAAAAACGGCCCTCGGAAATAAGTTTAGAAACGTCAAGAATATTTCAACATCTCTTAATCTCGTGAAAAAGCCATTTCCGACAACTGTTCAAACCGCCTTAAATAATAAAACAACAACAATAACTAAACCTCTTCCTAGATGGGGTCGGCTACATGGATTCTTTGTTTTTATAGAGAAATTTTTTATACCGATTTTTTTTTGTGATTAGTACTTGATAAATTCCAGCGGTTTGACCCGCTAGGATTGAAGCTCTCCAAATCCCTATTAATTAAGTGTACATTGATTGATGGTATTAATAAAATATCATTAAATAATAGTTAAATTTTTGCTAGAAATAAAAAAATGCATGCATGCCGTTCTTTTATCAAATTCCTTACCAAATTGATTCTTGAATTGCAACTGATTGACACCATTGCTGCTCAACAACAATGGTGGATCTTGAGAAACTTTAGGGTAAGGAGAAATCTACGGTAATAACCTATATATATTTAAACCCGTTGACATTGTTGGTGAAGCAAAATGCTTACATATATCCTGCAGCTTAAACCAGCTGCTTGATATTAATTAGAACCCACGGTTTTAATCACAGGTTATAATTTTCCAATTGTTTTAAAATTTTCTGAAATCAGGTAACGCGGATGCCTCCCTTCGCCTTCGCTCAACAAGAAGACTGTAAGGCGGATGAACGAATATGATTCCTAGGGAAAGCTATGAAATTAATCCCTAAGTACTTGTCTAGTTGGGAATGCATTTCTAAAATCCATTAACAGAAGTCGTCTTTTTCAATGGTGGCGCAAGTCAAAAAATCGCTTTTTGTTAGTTGCACGAATATTATAACTTGTTATCTGCCGATTCTTGCAACAGTTTTCCTTCGAAGAAATCGGTAGCCTTACGTCCGATCGTGATGAAATGGCTTCTCGCGCAAGAAGACTAATGTGATTAAAGAGTTTGCATCTTCAAACAGAAACTAAGAGAGATCAAAATGGCAAGCCATGGCGGAATTTCGTTAGATATGCCACAGTGCACAGAGAATTGCGTGGCTCTACTGAGTATAGATGGGGGGGGTATTAGAGGGATCATTCCAGGCATCATACTGGCCTTCCTAGAATCCAAACTCCAGGAATTGGACGTTCCCGATGCGAGAATTGCAGATTATTTCGATGTTATCGGCGGAACGAGCACCGGCGGGCTGGTGACGGCTATTTGGATATATGTGTGTGCCATCTGAATATATAGCATTCCGATTGTTGCTTTTGTCATCATATTCCGACTATTTGGATAAGTATTCCGACTATTTTCATAGTCAGAATAACCTCTTTCTGACTATTATTATTCTGATTTTAATATTTTGATTGTCAAAACAGTAGGAATTATGTTTTCGTCGTTCTGCTACAACAGTCGGAATTGAGTTCTAAGTAGTTGACCCACCACTATGCATTGCCATATAGCCAACCAAAGGTATCCCATGGGATGCAGGAATATAACTCTCTGCCAAACATTAAGTTTCTTTAGCAGGGTATTCCTTAATTGATGCCTGAACACGAACTGCAAATCTACAAGAGTCAATGGTCTCCGTTTGCTTCTAGTTGCCAGCTACCACTTAGCAAGCACGTGCTTCAAGATTCAGCGGACACCGCACATCTTGAAGAATCAATGGATCCGATCTGTTTTCAGCTACTACCCCCAAAATCAGCTTTTGGATACACGTAGCGTTTATTTATTGGGTTGTGATTGGGCCATTTAGGGTTGGGCTCAAAAGTTGGAGGACTCCCATGCAGCTTTTTTCGGGTCATTTGGAAAGACTCGATTTCTAATACACATTCAGAGAGAAAAAGAGAAGAGGAGAAAAACTTGGAGCTACTAAACCGCCTTTTTTCTCTTATGAGATTTCATAGCGTTTAATGCATATGGTATGCATTTGGAGCAAATTCAAAATCGTCTAAGTAAAATTTGGTATGAGAGAGAAATTGAGACCAGCCAGAGAGCTTTTCATGCCAAACTTTGTTTGACTAATTGTATCGTCTGTAAAACTGCACGGAAGTCATAAATACTCTTGTATGGGAGGCTGTAATAGTTAATTTAGTTGATGCAATTTAGTTGGTGACCAAAGTTAATTTATGATACCATAAAGCATCTAGCTTGATACTGAAAATTGGTATTTTGGACGATCACAACTATCCGAAATGACCGTTGCAAATAGTTGAAAACCGCCGGAAATGTCTGTCGGGCGAAAAAACATCCCTCGGAAATAAGTTTAGAAACGTCAAGAATATTTCAAATCTCTTAATCACCTGAAAAAGCCATTTACGACAACTGTTCAAAGAAATAAATTTTCAAAACAACAACAATAACTAAGTCTCTTTCTACATAGGGTCGGCTACACGGATTCTTTGTTTTTATAGAAAAATTTTTGATACCGAATTTTTTTTGTGATTAGTTCTTGATAAATTCCAGCGGTTTGACCCGCTAGAATTGAAGCTTTCCAAATCCCTATTAATTAAAAGTGTACATTGATTGATGGTATTAAGAAAATATCATTAAATAATAGTTAAATTTTTGCTAGAAATAAAAAATGCATGCATGTCGTTTTTTATCAAATTCCTTCACCAAATTGATTCTTCAGTTGCAACTGTTTGACACCATTGCTGCTCAACAACAATGGTGGATCTTGAGAAACCTTAGGGTAAGGAGAAATCTACGGTAATAACCTATATATATATATATATATATATATATATATATATATATATATATATATATATATTTATACCCGTTGACATTGTTGGCGAAGCAAAATGCTTACATATATCCTGCAGCTTAAACCATCTGCTTGATATTAATTAGAACCCACGGTTTTAATCAAAGGCTAAAATCTTCCAATTGTTTTAAAATTTTCTGAAATCAGGTAACGCGAATGCCTCCCTTCACCTTGGCTCAACAAGAAGACTGTAAGGCGGATGAATGAATATGATTCCTAGGGAAAGCCTTGAAATTAATAATTGATACATTAGGTGGAAATTAATCCCTAAGTACTTGTCTAGTTGGGAATGCATTTCTAAAATCCATTAACAGAAGTCATCCTTTTCAATGGTGGCCCAAGTCAAAAAGTCGCTTTTTGTTAGTTGCACAAATATTATAACTTGTTATCGGACGATTCTTGCAACAGTTTTCCTTCGAAGAAATCGGTTGCCTTACGTCCGATCGTGATGAAATGGTTTCTCGCGCAAGAAGACTAATGTGATTTAAAGAGTTTGCATCTTCAAACAGAAACTAAGAGAGATCAAAATGGCAAGCCATGGCGGAATTTCGTTCGATATGCCACAGTGCACAGAGAATTGCGTGACTCTACTGAGTATAGATGGAGGGGGTATTAGAGGGATCATTCCAGGCATCATACTGGCCTTCCTGGAATCCAAACTCCAGGAATTGGACGGCCCCGATGCGAGAATTGCTGATTATTTCGATGTTATCGGCGGAACGAGCACCGGCGAGCTGGTGACGGCCTTGCTTGCCGCTCCTGATGAGCACAACCGCCCCTTGTACGCTGCTAAGGATCTCACTCCTTTCTATTTAGAACATGGTCCTAAGGTATTCCCTCAGCACAGGTGATTGTCATGAACTTTTTGCGGCCGGATAGTTTTTGAATCAGTCCCTCTTTTCCTAGCCATTTTCAAGATTTTCTCTCCGTATTGGCTCATCTACAAATTTTGAAAATACCAACTAAATAAAGGCATCTCTATCGTTTTCTTAACAGATCAGTTGCATCGTCTTCTTCGGAGAGTTCTATTTATTTAACATACGCTTTCTGCTTCAGTAAATCTTTTTGGCACCCATCTTTTCACAGATAATTTTTGTTCTTAATAGATAAAATTGAGTCTAAGGTTTTAAACTATGAACTGTTGCAGCGGACTTCTGGGCTATGCCATTACATACATTCAAGAACTGACGGGCCCGAAATACAATGGCAAGTACCTTCGTTCCCTCGTCCAAAAGACACTGAAGGAAACCAAGTTACAGCAGACGATCACCAACGTAGTGATTCCTGCTTTTGACATCAAGCTTTTGGAACCCATGATCTTCTCCACTTTCAAGGTATCCCTTCAGCCAATTCCATTCGATTCAAATAACAAATGATGAGATAATACTGTATATGTTCGATCGAATACAGGCGAAAACAGACGCCACCATGGATGCTCATCTTTCAGACGTGTGCATCGGCACGTCCGCGGCGCCAACTTTCTTACCAGCTCACTTCTTCAAGACGCAAGACTCAGAAGGCAACGCTCTAGAATTCAATCTCATCGATGGTGGCTTTGCAGCAAACAATCCTGTAAATATGGCAACTTCTCTTCCCCCGTTCCTTACCCTTCGCTACCAGATAATGATTCTCAATCATGCGTGGTCATAATATCGTAAATGCGGTTCTTGTGATCGTTAATTGAGTGCTGCATGGTTTCAATGAAACAATAGTTATTCATCGAAGTCTATTAATTTTTGGATCACTTCCATGCACGTACACTATAAGAAAAATCAAAACATTCCACAAATTTAGCTAATTAGGTGGGTAAAGTTTTGCTTAGATTTAATCGTTGGAAAAATCCGGAGACATACATATATAATAAAACAATAACAAATGTAAACATACCTCCATCGACAACTACATATAAAAAATAAGTCATAAACAAACCATACAAAAAAAAACACAAGCAAAATAAGAATAAGAAGTTATATCTACCAATAGCCCTTACAAACTTGCTTTAGAGAAATTAGCGCTCTACTATAAGTACATAGGGGTATATGTGCCTTCCTCCCAAGATAAAATACAAACATCTCAAAAGACATATACTTCGCTTCGAGTAAACCTCAGTCACCTATAGTTAGAGAAGGGAGATTGGAGGAGTTACACCGCAGACGAAGAGAAGTAAAGAAGGGAGACTGGAGGAGAGAGAGTAATGTCGGTTATCTTCTGATTAGGGAGACCTAATAATGTATTTATAAAGTGTGTATTAGATCATGCATTTGACCAACCGACGCACCACTCTATCCCGTAACCATTATCGCGCAAACACTTTTAACCATTAGATCAAACTCAAACCAAGCCTGACCTAGCCTGTCATAATATCCCCAAGCTTTTTCAACTAAGGTTCATTCATGCGTTGTCATAATATCGTAAATGCGGTTCTTGTGATCGTTAATTGAGTGTTGCATGGTTTCAATGAAACAATAGTTATTCATCGAAGTCTATTAATTTTTGGATCACTTCCATGCACGTACACTATAAGAAAAATCAAAACATTCCACAAATTTAGCTAATTAGGTGGGTAAAGTTTTGCTTAGATTTAATCGTTGAAAAAATCCGCAGACATACATACATAATAAAACAATATGTAACAAATGTAAACATACCTCCATCGACAACTACATATAAAAAATAAGTCATAAACAAACCATACAAAAAAAACACAAGCAAAATAAGAATAAGAAGTTATATCTACCAATAGCCCTTACAAACTTGCTTTAGAGAAATTAGCGCTCTACTATAAGTACATATGGGTATATGTGCCTTCCTCCCAAGATAAAACACAAACATCTCAAAAGACATATACTTCGCTTCGAGTAAACCTCAGTCACCTATAGTTGGAGAAGGGAGATTGGAGGAGTTACACCGCAGACGAAGAGAAGTAAAGAAGGGAGACTGGAGGAGAGAGAGTAATGTCGGTTATCTTCTGATTAGGGAGACCTAATAATGTATTTATAAAGTGTATATTAGATCATGCATTTGACCAACCGACGCACCACTTTGTCCCGTAACCATTATCGCGCAAACACTTTTAACCATTAGATCAAACTCAAACCAAGCCTGACCTAGCCTGTCATGTGCATGGGCACATGTGTGGTCTATCATAATATCCCCAAGCTTTTTCAACTAAGGTTCATGAGCTACCAACTATATAAAAGGATATATGGGTTTGTCGCATTCTTCGATATAGGACTAAACTTTGTCTCCTCTTAGTTATCACATGGGCAAGTTACTCACATGTGACTTTTTATATTTTAGGACTTTCACATATATCAATAATGCATCAATTGAATATTTAGGATATAAACATGAATTAAATATTATTAATACATATTAGTATGATAAACTCAACCATAATTAACATTAATCCAATAATCCCTCAGAAAGTCCTTAAGTGTAAAAGTATCATCCTAAACCAACCATCATATTATGCATTCAATAATGGTACCTTCCGATTTAAACCATTACTTGAGTTATCCAATATTACCCTTAAAGAAACTAAGTGAATATACTTCTTAAACCTTAACCTTAGGCATAAAGGTGTCTATT
The DNA here is from genome assembly GCA_036023115.1 of Brasenia schreberi. NCBI lineage: Eukaryota > Viridiplantae > Streptophyta > Magnoliopsida > Nymphaeales > Cabombaceae > Brasenia > Brasenia schreberi. Next base: position 683,181 of record JAYKKT010000082.1, read on the forward strand.
GGTAACAATATAATAAAAGTTATGGTGTGATCTTTAGGGGTGATGCATTAATGATCATGCATCAATGTCTTCTATCATGATTGACTTAAGAGAACAACCCAATTTTCCTATTGCGGCCACATAATGTCAATCACTTAGCTAGCCATATCCAAAGACATTTTGCTAGAATTTTGTCCTAAGACTCAACCCCATTTAGAGAATAATCTCTTGTTAAACTTAGAGCCATGATACGTTACGTTTATAGGAGACAGACACACAAATACTAAAAGTATCACATAATACAAAGTATTATCCTATTTACTCAATAATTTGTTACTATCATATTGAACCTAGTTTGAAAGATCTCCTCTCAAATAGGTTGAGTTGCCATTGCTTGTGAATAAATCATGGGTTTCGGTTTCATTCTCAACCTGAATTTCTCAACTATGACTACTGATAGACCGTTAGTCAAAAGATCATTGTGTTATCTTTGGATCCAACAAAATCTACAGTCATCACCTCACCAACACAAGAGCCCTTATAAACTTTCGTTTAACTTTGATGTGTCTATTATTTTTTGTTGTACTTTGAACTATTGATCTTAATAATTATAATCATGCTATCAGGGTGTACTGAAATTATAGGAAGTGAGTTCTTTACTATAAGTAAACTAGACATAAGTTACTCAAGTTATTCAACTTCCAATCCATCCTTATCTAAAGTACATAGTTCTGGATCAAAGGTATAACAAGCCAAAATAGTGTGTTTCTTGAATTTTTAAGTGATAATGCTACCACCTATAAGAAACACATATCCAATTACCATGTTACTCCCAAAGTTCTTTGTTATCCAACTAGTATCACTAAATCCTTCAAGAACAGAATTATGATGTAGTTCAAGAGAAATCATTTTCTTTACATAGCAAAGTACTCTATCTAGAGCTTTCCAATAAGTTCTATCTAGACAATTGATGTACTATTCAACTTAAACACAATAAATGCAATATGTAATCATGTATAGTTAGTTAGATATATCAAACTATCAATAATCTGATAATATTATAATTAAAACACATGAATACCACTTTCATTCTTATACACAGCCTTAAATGAATAATATAAGTTTTTAACATGTTTGCAGTTTGTATATCCAAATCTCTCTAAAACTTTCTCAACATAATGACACTGAGAGATTACTATATTATAAGTAAATATTGTGATTTTAAGATCTAAAATCACATCAGTCACAACCATGTTCATCTCAAACTTACTACTTAAGAATGACTTAGTCTCATTTACTATTTTTATATCGGAATCAAACAACAATATATCATCTACATATATGCAAAAAATGATGAAAACATTATTAATCGACTTCTAGTACACACATTTATCATAATCATTAGAAACAAAATAAAAAGATTATATTAATCAAACTTTTCATGTCATTATTTAGGGGGTTGTTTCAAACCATTTGACAAGTTTACACACCTCAGACTCATTCCCATGAGCTACAAATCCCTCTAATTCATATAAATTTTTTCATGAATGTCACCATGAAGAAAAGCAATCTTCACATCTATTTGATGGATTGTGAGGTCATATATGAAATCTAGTGCTATAACCACTCGGATGGTGGCATCTGGGAAACTGGAGAATAGGTATGAAAATAATTTATTCCTTCTTTTATATGTATCCCTTGGCAACAAACCTAACCTTGTACTTATTGATTATTCAATTTGCATTAAGTTTCCTCTTAAAGATCCACTTGTAATATATAGTAGAACAACCAGTAAACAAATTCATCAATTCTCAAGTACCATTTAGAAGAATTGATTAGATTTCATCATAACGTCTTTCTTCCAAAACTTATCTTGGATGATGTTATAGCTTGCTCAAAAGTGATAGGATTATCCTCAACATTAAAATTAACAAAGTCACTTCCAAAGTCCTTTGATATCTTAGTCCGTTTACTTCTCCTTGGTTAAGTTTTTTCCTTAGAGTCATTTAATATGAAAACAATACAATCAGGGTCACCCTCACATTTGTCATCCTTTCTATATGATCGGGAATAAAACCAGTAGTAGGGTCAGAATCTCTAGAAGATACACTTTGGGAAACTCTAGTATTCATGAAAAACACATTCGTATCATGAAACTCAACTATTGTATTAACATCTATGCTAAAAACATCAAATCTAATGACTAAGAATATGTATATATAGGTTGATTCTACGTAACCCAGAAATATAACATGCATTGTTTTAGGTCCCAATTTCTTTCTCTTGTGTTTAAGGATAAGTACTTTCGCAAGACACCCACACTGTTAACCATTTCAAAGCTTAAAGAGACTACTTCCTTATGCATATGGGAAATTCTATTCAGAATATGATACATCGTATTCAAAGTTTTCCTCAACATGTAGGTAGGTAATCTGAAACTTTGAAGTAAAACATTAATCCAATCACAAATGATTATATTTTTCTGTTCAGTTATCCCATTAGACTGAGGAAAGTACAAAGCAGTAACCTCATGAATAATAATGTTGTTTTGATAGTATACTTGAAAAAGGTTTGATATATATTCTCATTCTCTATCAAACTTTAATCGTTTAAGTATATTGATTGTTTGAGTTTGTGCTTCATTTATAAATATTTGAAACTTTTTTAAATTTTATCTTTACTTTGAAGTAAGTAAATATTACATCCATTGCAATTATCAATAAATGTGATAAATTAACTTTTGTTATCTCTTTTAGTCATTCCATTGAATTCACAAATATCATTATGCACCAAATATAAAATCTCATATTTCCTTTCAATCGAATGGAAAGGACTACTAGGTTATTTCGCTTGCACACATACACCAAATTTGTGTTTTCTATCTATAACAATATTAGAAATAAGATTTAAATTCATCATTCTTTTTATGAAATCAACATTTATATGACCCCAGCCTAGCATGCCATACATCAGACAATTCAATATTGCACAAAGTAGAAGAAGAATAAACAAAAATAGAGGTTTTATTATCATTAAAATTCATAGAAGAATCAGTAATTGCTTTTACATAAATTTAAACAAATCACCTATATCACTCAAATAGCTCTTCCCAAAGAAGTATCATCTACTAAGTCGTGTAATTATAACTTTATTACATTTATAATCTAACCTTAATTCCTCCTTAACTAAAGTAGGACCACCAGTGTCTACAATCCAGTACTCTAACTCATAAATAGAAATGAGATGAGTTTAAGGGATAAATATTCGTCACTAGCAGGTACAATGTTCATCACCATGTTGACAATAACTATTTCAGTAGTCGTAGGTTAACTTTCTTCGAGGAACAATTTCTTACCCAATGTCCAACTTGACTACAAAGTCAGCATGGTTTGCTCTTGGGTTTATTTTAGATTTTGACTTTTGATTTATACTTTACTTGTTTTCTCTTAAGATTAATAGGATGTTTTCTTCCGACTATTAGGTTAATCCTATGAGTATTATTTATATGTATAACGAGTTTCTAACTTCTATGCTCTTCCTATATTGTTATGTTTACCATTAGATCATCAATGGTCATCTTACCTTTTTTATTCTTGAGATCTAGATCGAAACCCTCCCAAGACTTAGAAAATTTCTCAATAATAGATATAACAATAAACTTTTAAGAAAGTTCAGCTCAGTTTCCTTTAGACCATAAAATAAAAACGGAAACTCGTGAGCCTGCTCGATCATAGATTTCCTTTCTACCATTTGGTACTTAAAGAAACTTGACCACGGAATACTTTTCAACAATGAGGTCCGCAATATTGTATCTTCGACCCAAGAAACCTCATATATCTTTTACTGTCGTAGAAGGTGAAAAACTATATACATCGAATAAAACATTCAACATTGCCGATAAATTATAACATGGTATCATTTTCCTTCCACTTGGTGATTTTATCCAAGTTTCTAGACTCAGTATCATCGGATAGTAGACAATCTAAATTGATATACAAATGCAGTCCTAACATAGTTAACTAAATTTTCATACACTACTGTCAACCTTCAAGGTCAAAGTCGACCTTAGGTTGGACGATAGTAGTTGTTTACATGTTCACTATCTATTGCTTCATCTGCTAATGCGCCGCTCATTAGCAAGGGAACAATCCATCGCTAATCTTGGTTATTCTTGTTCTCATACACATTCCATCGCTAATTAGCTGCCATGTTAGTTATGCTGATGGGGCGGGTTTGCACCGCACTTGAGAACCCGCCCTGTAATCCAAAAGAAGATGTACAGAACCATCACTGCGGTTCTCATATATATTTATCATTCTTCAAATAGATTTTACTTGTAAGCGAGTGTTTCTCACTAAAGAAGCAGCTATGATGATTGCCTTGCATGACGATGAGCATCAGCAACCATCTAAGATTGAATCACACTTAAAATGGCCACTACCCACAAAAGGTTTCTCTCTCCGCTCTTTCTCTAAGAGCATAAAAGAAAGTATTATCATGAACAAGCATGCTAGTCATCGAGTCAATTAGTTCCAATGACTTGATTGTGCTTATGTGCGATACGTTTTCCTGTGATTTTTAGACGTTAACAGCCATGACTCTCCTGACAAAAGAGATATTCCAGAAAAGGATTGACTCTTTTCCTATCAGACCCACGGATTATGCCAAATTTCTCGTTCTCTCTCTGGGAACTGGATCTCGGAAGGTTGAGAAAAAATACAGTGCAGCTTTAGCGTCAAAATGGGGTGTTCTGAATTGGCTCCTTTATGAAGGTGAAACGCCTCTCATTTCTTGCTTCTGTCAAGGAAGTGCAGACATAGTTGATATTCAGGCATCCGCTCTCTTCCAAGCCCTTAATAGCCAAGACAACTATCTGAGGATTCAGGTATCAGAAATTTACAGGAAAAAAGTGTCCAACTAATCTACCATTAAAGAAGTAATTCAGCACTTCTATACAAATATACGTCTGTGCATGTATACATAAAAAAGATTATATGCACACACACACACACACACACACACACACACATATATATATATATATTCATTTCTACCAACATATTTGATGATATTTTGGAGGATAACACATTGACGGGAGACGCAGCTTCAGCGGACGTCACGACCAAAGAGAACCTACAAAACCTGGTAAAGATTGGAGAAGATCTTCTAAAGAAAAATTTGTCGAGAGTGAATCTAGATACAGGGAAGTATGAGGAAGTTCCTGGTGGAGGCACCAACGAAGAGGCGCTCACAAAGTTTGCCAAGATGCTTTCGGCTGAGCACAACTCCAGGCAAACCAAAGCGGCTGCAGGGCATGTTGCTTCTACTTGATTCAGTATTATCATAGTTGTAATGTGTGTGTGTGTGTGTGGGCGAGCGCCTGTGCATCTGTCTGGTTATTGTTGTTGTGAGGTGTTATTAAGGAGCTCTATGTGCCAAAATTTATGTTCTTTTTTTTTTGTGTGTGTGTGTGTTTGTTGTTGTTGTGGGGATCTGGTAAGGAGCTCTATGTGTCAATTATATTAAATTAAAAATACAATAACTATTTTACGTGTTTTAGTTGTCTCGTTCTTGAGATTGACTCTTTCTTGGGCTGAACTTTTCAAATACGTAATCAAAGTGCATATCAAATTATTTGAATGACACTCTGGGCCATCATGTTTGGGGTTGTTGTAAACGGGTCAAATATGGCTTTATCAAATCCAACATGTTGAATAATAATGCTAATGGGATTACGAATCCTATATGAAAGATCTTAGAATATGATCTGAACATTTATATCTATTGGATTCTGATCGGCCCTGATAAATTGAACAAGCAAACTGAAAAATCTGAATCTAATTGGTGTCAGACATGTTCTTACCACCGGCGGCCACCCACTACCACTGCCATCGTCCTCATGCCAGCGATAGTACAGAGGGGTTAGAGAAGTGTAGGATGGCAATGGACGAAGGCGGAATAGGGTATGCGCATGGAGTGCATATGAAACTTGGAGCATGGATGTACAGCCTGTCTAATTCGGACCCAACCCGGTGAGTTGAACCAGATCTACGCCATCCCTGGAACCGGACGGAACCAGGACCAGAACTGAACCAAAAAGTGGGCCCTTTCTGTTCTACTTCCACCTATGGGAGAATCGAACTGAGCTGGAACCGGGGGTTCCAAGTTGGGTTTTAAGATCCCGCCTTTGTTTTGTTGAAATTTCCAAAGGGAAGAAACTAAACCAGAAAAGGAACCAGCCTAAAACAGAAACCAAACTTAGAACCAGACTCAGAACCGGACCCAGACCAGGACCGGAAGAGGGCTGACCCCGTCAAGCACGTAAAAGCCCAATAACCAGAAGAAATTAAGGAAGAAACTCAAAAGAAAATGAACTCTAACTTGGCAGAAGAACTCTTTGAATGAGAGGCACTCTTCACCCTAATGTCCAAACGGACCACTGCTTTGCAACAAAAAGAAAAACTCAAAAATTGCATAACTTTGTTTAAATGCCAAAATCAAGCTTACTTACCTTTTCTTTTTCTTTACTAACAGGAGGCTGAGGCCAGTATGCACACTCCAAGAATCGAACCCAGGGCCTTCATCACGTGGGTCGAGAGCTCTAGAAGTGAGTGTAAGCTTAATTACCTTTTAAAACAGGAGAAAACCTTCTTTAAATTCCATGAGAACCACTGAAAGAATAGGATGAGGTAGTCATGGCCGATTCGAAACCGGCTCGGTGGTCCGAACCATAACTGCACCGCCGGCTGAGTCGATGATAACGGAAACCAGCCGCCGGCTCTGGAACTGCAACCGAAATCGGGGACTCCCAGTTTAGTTATGGCTCATGGTATCCAGAAACCTATCCGAAACCAGTACTGACGGTTCCAAATCATCAGTAATTAAGCTTTATATACATTTTCCAACACCCATTGATTGGTAATAAGGTGCTTCCTACTATTGTAGTTGGTAGGGAGTTCGATTCTCACAGGACTCATTTGCTCTTGTTTTACAAAAAAAACGAAACGATTCTGGTTTTAAAACAGTTCCAAAACAAGTGGTTTCGAAATCAAAACTTCGGTTTAGATTCTAAACAACCCAGAACCGGTGGTTTGAAACCACCTAAGATGGAGAGAGTATTTTCCTCACACAAGAAACTTCCAAGCAAGGAAATTTTTCTATAAGCCCTTTATATGCATGCGCAAAGAAATATATCTTATATAAATATTCTCTTACTTGGGAATTGAAAGTTAAATATTATAAATTAGTTGTAAACGATGCTTCATTATGGAACAAACATATTCAAATTCATAAGATGACAATAGCAAAAACAAAGATATTGAAGTGCATGTGTGGTAGTATAAGGAAAAAAGCAAATCCACAATGACATCATTAGAATCAATTTATTAACATAAATAAGATGATAAAATGTGCATAAGATGGTTTGATATTTACAGCCTATGAAATTGTTCCGACCAACATAGAACTCCAGTGGTCGGCAGTGGCAGTCAACATATCTCATCATCTTCTCTTGCACCCTTGCAAGCGAAGGTAGCTCTAATGTCAGCTCGAAAGGACTCATATTAGGTCGATGAACTGTGATTGAAATGCTCAAAGAAAATCATAAACACGTGCTCAAAATCTCGAAAAACTGTTTAAAATCTGTTCTCGTATACCGATTCCTGATAATCTCCTCAAGAAGGCCGAAGGACTAAAAGACATACTGCAAGTTAAATAGAATTGTTATACAAATCAACTACATATGGCTTTTTGACCCGTTGATCTCTCTCTAGGTCTGATGCATAAGAGAAATTAGGTGATCAACCATTTTGGAAACAATAAAATATGATCCTGTCAATAGAAATGATTGACATGTTTGTTTATATTGAAAACCACTTTTTCATTGAAACCCTAATTTTGGAAATATGATACAAGTGATTTGGCTTCTTCTGCTGCCTCTTCAAGTGCTCGACCTTGACTTGGACATTTCATCAAGGTCTGCAGCCTGTTCTTGAATTTGTCATGAGATATGTTCGAAATTTGCACAAAAACGCGGTGCCAATATATATATACTGACGACATTGGAAGAGTAAAAAATTTCTTCCAGTGTATCACTTTTGAGTCTAATGTTATTCACAGGTATAGAGAGAAGCTTCTAACAGACCTTTTTTACCATATTTCTATTATTAATACTATATATAAAAAACTGCTACTACAAGCATTGATCAACCTTGTGAATCAGGTGAAAACATGACACTCAAAGTTTACACAAAATGTTCTTGATGAAAAAAAGCGAGTAAAAAACACTAATAAATCGAATTTCATTCATGAATCTAAGAAATAGCAAGAATTATTGATCCTTATATATATATATATATATAAGATAGATAGAGAGGTAGTGGTAAATGCTTAAACCTCATCTGTGCTGAAATCTACTCAAACAATTTCATTTTTATTATTTGATTGATGATCAATAATAGAGATGAATTAAAAGTATTTCTCTACCACATCAATCGTTCCTGAAAGGTTGAACGGCTAAGATGATAAACTATATTTAGTATTGATAGAGTTTGAACATTTACCACTACATCTCTCTTTTTATATATAGTGTACTAGTTTGACACTTTGATACCTTAATTCCTCACATAATAAAATCAAGAGATGACACCTATGTGGACATGTCAACTTAACAATTAAGCCACGGTTGATATAATTAATATTTAATATATATTAAAAATCATTATAATATATATTAATTTTATATTATATTAACTGATTAGATATATATTAGTTAATATTAAAATATTAAATAGATATTTCTTAATATTTATATCAATACCATGTAAATTATTATCATTAATATTTTAAAATTAACTATATATTAATTATTATTCAACAGATATTACTTAATATTACTGTTATTATTATTATTATTATTATATATATATACACCATTTGTTCTACAAACTCATTAAAAGCCTTAATAGAGATTTTCTGGCATATTAATCAGTAAAACAAAACATTTTGTGAAACACCTTAGAAAGCATCGCTCATAACTCGGAAAACCGATTTGCCCTCTCTACCCTTTCTTCTTCTCGCTCTTCTTTCTTGATAGCAAACTGAGGTCAATAGAAACACGAAACAAAGGGCCCGTGTTCACTTACACCCAAAGTGAGTCGTCGGGTCGTGTTCACAATGACCTCATTCTGACACGAACCTGCAATGACCCGATGGGTCAACGATCCTTTATAGACAATTGAATTGACATGACACAAACATCACCCAAAAGCAAAATTGTCCCCTCACGAGAGAGCAGTATTCTGTAAAAAGTTGGAAGTAAAGGACTGATATTGCAAAGTGCTCAGCAACTCGAATTCGAACCCGAAGCCCTACCTTGTCAATACGTCAAAAGTTTACATAAAAGAAGAGGCAGCGTGCGTGTTGGACAATCAACACCGGTTGCCTTGGTGTCGAAGGCAGCAAGCCACCGATAGCACGGCCATGTTTAACCCAACACGAGACTCCTCGTCACCTTCAAATGCCACCACCCTCAATAGCCGCCCTCTCTCTCTCTCTCATTACAGAATTCTGCAGCTATTAGTCTAGGAGGAAGAGGGCTATAGCCAATAAGGTCCTCTTCTTCAACTATTAGACTCTTCTTCTTCTTCTTCCTCTCTCTCTCAAGTTGGTGGGGTATTCCAACAAACAAGCATGGCCATCCCTGAGGGCTATGAACTCGTCGTCCTCCTCCCCTTGGATCACCTCTCTTCCCCATCACTACCACCAACCAAGCCTTTTCCGGAGTCGATACCCGCGTTCGATATGGCTGAGTTGACGACCAACGAGCTCACGGCCGTGGAGCAGCTAGTGCAGCTCAGCGGGGACGTCGAGCACACGAGCCCCCGTTACTCCACCGATTCCTCTTCCTTGTCTTCTGTTTCTCCTAGCATATGCCAGAGGACAGATAATGATGGCGGGTTGGCCGGAAGTGCGACGCGGAAGCGCAAGTACAGGTCCATCTCCTGCATCTACGACACGACGCGTCCGGTCACCGGATTTGCCGGCCAGAGCCGACGGCGTGACAGACTAGACTGGAGTTTTAGAACTTAGAAGAGCCTTTTGTATATTTAAATGAACGAAATGCTTTCCTATATTGTTCTTGATTTGTAAATAGATATACTCAGAGATGATGAATGGCCCCCTATTGTATTAAGGATGTTGTGGCCCTTGTGGGTGATCATATGTACAGAAAGAATATCAAATGTTTTTTGATGTACATATATATAATATAATCTGGAAATATATCCAAATAGAGATCTTCTGCATGTTTCATACGTCATGTAACAAGGAAACCTCAATATACAATTGGAATACTAGATGGGTAGCTCTTTTAGACGAATATAATGGAGTATATAATAAGCCTCTCTCGGTTGTGTCAGGGTCGAGGCCTAATTTTTCTGTGTGCGCGTCTGTCTGTTTGCAACGTTGGTGAAGGCATACTGTCAGAAGGTATATTTTGTTGACACCACCAACGATGTAAATATGTAATCGCATCAAGAAAGTGAAGGTTGGAGTATGTCAATTTTAAAGACTGTTAGAAGGTAAGACACCGTATGAACAGACATTATGAGGAAGATGCAAGAGATGGATAGATATTCTATCAACGAGCAGGCAAAGATTGACGATTGATCATAAACTGGGGAGTGTTGCATCCAATACTATAGTGCGAGAGGCAGAGAAAACATCACAAACCGTGCAAAATGCTATTTCTTCACACTTTTTGCATGAATCCTGTAAGTAGATTGTGCCATTTTCTTTCATAGACCTATCTGCGAGGAATTATGACAAGAAATATGCGATATCTCATCTTTGATTCCCACAACAGAAGTCATTCCACCCACTCGATCAAGAGTCACAAGAAGAAGCAAGTATGATGCTGTGTATATTTCTCCTTCACAAAGAGAATACTGATCTGTTTATCAATATTGCTCGTCCATATAACTGCAAAGTCTCAAGAGAATTGCCTAAAGTTCGGCAGTGAGAATAGTTTTCCTGTTGTTATCACCTCTCTGAAGTAGTCGAAGCTAAGGTTCACAAGTTCTCCCCAGTCGGCCTCAGTAAACTTTTGGAATACCCGTAGGAAAGGGATTTCTAGCGACGGTTTTAGCCATGGAAAAAGCTTTTAGCAACGGTTTAAAATATTGCCAAAAGACAAAATCATAGTAAAATTTTTGCTGGTAAAAGTACAGTAACCAATGGGATGCCAACAGTGAGAACCATCGGCAACCAGGCAATGGTTTAAACTGTGACCAATGTATTTGAACCGTGGGCAATCCTCCACATCAATTTCCCAATAGTTTTTCCTCGTTTGCATACCTAGTGTCATATCGATTTACACAATAAGCATTTATCCAGACACATGGGAATAATTTACGCAACAATGAATGATCTTAGCTTATGTTAACTATTAGCATGACACAGGATCAAGCTATGTAGAAACGAAAAAATGCATGTAACCAGCCCCATCTAGTATTGGTAAAGGCTTAGTTGTTATTTAAAAGATCCCAGAGTGAATGTTGATTCAATATTACAAAGTTGATTTACATCAATCGATTACAAGTGAACTTTTTCGGAATTGGATTGGAAAATCCCTTTTCATTTACTAGGGGGCGGCCTAAGTCCATCACTAAATCTTTCCAATTCTGGCCATATTCCTGTGTCCAATAGCCCAACTAGATGCTGCTCTCCACTGACTTCACTGTCTTTGCTTTTTATGTTAAACCAATAGAAGTCCCATGATCTTCTTGTCTGTGGCTTCAAAGCTTTGCTCTCAAATACTGAGACTATCTACGCCTGAAAAGAAATACTTCTTCTGGATCACTTGTAGCAGCAAATATTTTGAACCCCAGAGCCAAACCACTCAGAAATTGAGATGTATCTAAGCAAATCCCCAAAGTAGCACAAAAACTTAATGTTGGTGAATCAGAAAATGGGGAAACTTTTAATGCAGCAAAAGGTACCTTGAGGTGAGCTCCTTCTTTTCTTGAACCTCTGCCTGTCCCAAGGATCCGACATGCCACCTGAATAGATAAGAGTAAGAGAAATTCCAGTCATTCGGCAATACTTTCTCCCAGTTAATGGCTAAATGTTATATCACATAGATGTACATTAGGACTTTGTCTCGGAGGAATCTATACAAAAGGCTGACGGCTTAAAATTCTGAAAGTGAACAAATCATACCTGTGCATAAAACTCTCCTTTATTTAGTACCAGGAACGAGAAGGGGAATCACTAATGACCAGTGTTAGGTTTTTCATCATGCACTATAGGAAAGTCTCTTGTCAAGGTACATTTCATTACCACAAGAAAATCGTCAGTTATAACTATGTTGCTTATCAATTCTTAATATTAGAAATAACATTTGATAATCTTTTAGATTTATCCGCTGATCCAAATTGCTCCGATGTTTGCACATCGGTTAAAGCTTCTTCCACAGACAATTTTTCTTCCTGGAAGATCCGTGGACCTCCAGTGATAACCCCCCCTCATTTTCAATGAATTTCATGTTTGAGTCTTCATTCATATCTCTTTATCACTGGATATCTGCGCAACATATTTTTATGCGCCCACTATAGACAATAAATAGTGGCAATAATAGGCAGCATCATGACTAGCATTTTTATTCTTATGTCAGCAAACCAACTATAAAAGAACAAACTAAAGTCTAAACCCAGGGATACCTCAAAATGCAACAGCCACAAGTCCAAAACAAACAAAACAAACAAACAAACAACAACTAAGCCTTTTCCCATACTAGACGGGGTCGGCTACATGGATTCTTTGTTTCCACAGATCCCTATTGTGTGCCATGTTAGCAGTTAACTCACAATAAGCTAGATCATTCTTTATTGTTTCTTTCCAACACTTTTGTGGTCGTCCTCTACCTCTTTTAATACTTTCCAAATTTAGTTTTTCTAACCTTCTTACAGGTTCTTCTTTTGATCTTCTTTCTATATGTCCAAACCATCTTGAACGATGTTCTCTCATTTTATCCTCTATTGGTGCCACTCCTAATTTATTTCTAATAACCTCATTATGTATACGGTCTTTTCTTGTATGACCACTCATCCATCTCAACATCTTCATTTCTGTCACAGACATCTTTTGTACATGTTGATGATTAACTGCCCAACACTCAGAACCATAAAACATGGCAAGCCTAATTGCTGCTCTATAATATTTACCTTTTAATTTTAATGGTATCTTCTTATCACAAAGAATACCTGATGCTCCTCTCCATTTTAACCAACCAGCATTAATTTTATGTGTAACATCTCCATCAATTATTCCATCACTTTGAAAAATTGACCCTAGGTATTTAAAACTTTCCTTTTGGGGAATGCAATGTGTGCCAATTTTAATTTCTATGTCCTCTGAAGTAGCCAAATGATCAAACTTACATTCCATATATTCTGTCTTTGTTCTACTAAGTCGGAGGCCTTTGCTTTCTAATGTTTCTCTCCATAGTTCCAATTTTCTATTAACTTTTTCCTTAGACTCCTCCACTAATACAATGTCATCTTCAAATAACATACACCAAGGTACTTCATCTTGAATATGTTTTGTTAACTCATCCATCACCATTATAAATAAGTATGGACTTAAAGTTGATCCTTGATGTAACCCAATATTAACTTCAAAGAAGTTTGTCGTTCCTTCATGAGTCCTCACACATGTTTTTGCACCATCATACATGTCTCTTATAAGGTTAATATATGTCAATGGGATACCTCTTTTTTCCAATGTTCTCCAAAGAACCTCCCTCGGTACTCTATCATAAGTCAAATAAAAGAAAAAAAAAAGCCATAGGGTAAAGAAAATGTAGTAGGATTTAACTAAAAAGGAACACCTAGACCTTGCTTAGTCAGAGTTGCAGTTATACCCTCACTGACTAACCAACTTCCAGATGTGTTAGGATGTACTGAGATGAAAACGTTATTCACACATTCCTCAAAGCTAAATTCTTCCATATGTTTTACAAGCCTTCTTAGTGTTAGGTTGGTTAATACATGGTATAGCATGCAAAGTCTCGATCGTGGAGCACCTTGAAACATAAACTGACTTCAGATGACAAAGAAAGCACAACTATACCCTACAACAAACAACATAAAGATGCAGTTGGAGGCAGCCCATACTGAAGTTTCAGATGTAACAGCTGCTTCTTGACTGAAAAATCAAGACAGTGTTTAAGCACCAACAATCAAGCACCTTCTCAAGGTTATACGACAGCTACTGTGGAATGAGAAATTAGACGACTCCCTTGCTGATTGAATCACAACGGGAAGATATAAAAGCAGACAACTTAAGCAGAACTCCGTATTTCTTCCAGTGAATCTCCTAATTATCCAATAATAATGACAACAAAGTTTAGGTCATTTCAGCACATCAAGAAGCCATTGTTCATAGACATCAGGAGGCTCATAATAGAAAATTAACATGCCATTAAATTCATGCACAAATGTTCAACGGGAAACACAATTGCTGAACAAGATATCGTAAAGAGCTGAGCTTTTTCCGGTGCAACGTAACCAATACAGCAGTTAGGATTTCCAAGGAAATAACAGCACCTTGATCGATGAACCAACATAACAATCTGCTTCTTCTAACGTTTTAGCACTTCTCTTTGTCCACAAGAAGATGCACATCTAAAACATCATCCCCATTTTTCTTTATGTATTCAAAAATGCTGTCCCGATAAGAATCTTTCAGGTGAACACCTCTACTGGTCATCATATTGATCAGTTTTGTAGCCTCAGGCACATGACTTTGCCGACACAGACCCAACAATAGAATAGCGTAGACTTCAGAATCAAGAAAGCAGCATTTGCTATCCATTTTACAATACCAAGCAAATGCTTTCAGTGAATCATTTACTGTGCACAGCTCTTTAATAAAAGTGTCGCATGCTAAACCATTTGGTTTAATATCATTTACGAGCATAGTCCCAACAAGTCTTTCTGCTTCTGCCATTTTTCCTACTTGTAAAAGTGTGATCACAAACAAACTGTAGCATTGGTCATGCGGCATATATGCATTAACAACCGATCTCTCTAATAGCATAAAGGCATCATCTTCACGACCTTCTGCCAGAAGCCCCTTGAAGATCACAATAAGTGTTACTCTGTTTGGCAAACACCCATTTTCAACCATTCTGTCTAAAACCTGCATCGCTTCCTTGGATCTCCTATCTTCGCAAAGTTTCTGAATCAAGGATGTGTATGTGACAACGTTAGGCCACACACAATCCTTCTGCATTTGATCGATCAATTCCATTGCTTTGTCTGGTCTTCCTGCTTTACACATACCATCAATAAGTGTTGAATAGACAACCACATTTGGCAAACACCCACTATTTCTCATACCCCCAAGAACATCTTGAGCATCATCCAACCGACTCCTGATGCATAACCCCTTGATCAAAGCAATATAAGTCACCATATCAGGATAAATATCATGTGTAGACATCTCTCTAACCAGAGTTTCCACAACATCAATATCTTTACTGGTATAGAGAGAGAGAACAATGTTGTATGAAACTGTATCTGGCTGGCAACCAAGTTTTTGCGTCATTCTCAACAGAGTCAATCCCATCTCTGCCAGTTTTGCTTCCTTACAGAGACTAAGCATCTCCTTAATAGTTCTAATGGAAACTGAACACCCTTCCTTCCGGTAATCCTCTAAGACTTGAACCAATAAATGGGGTTGTTCACAGAGACCAAGAACATCACATGCACTGCTGTACATCAATCGGGTGTGCCTATAAAGAGGCTGCTGACCTGCCCAGATGAAAAATCTAAGTCCTAACAATCGGTCTTCAATGCCACACTTAGCTAGTACACTCTCAACACAAGAAGATACCATCTTGTTCCTCATTTTCCCAAGATAGACCTCCACATTTGGCTTACAACCATTTTCCTTTAACACTTTCCAGTACTCCTCTGCAACGTCAACATAGGTTTTCGCGTTACAGTACTGCCGAGTCGATGAAATGATCGGGAAGCTACAAGGAAAACCAAATAAATATCGAAGTTTACTCCCCTGAAGATGTTGGCGTATCGTCATAGACTTCAGCATATGAATCAAGCAGATCTTCACGCAAAACTGCCTTTTTGATGCCTTGCATCAAAGGTTAGTAAACCGAATTGGTGAAGACCGGCATTTGCTCACCGAGAATTCAGCTTCCGGACAATTATCCGTCTCTTTCGGCCACGCGCATCTGTGTGCATCACAAACCAGCAAGCACCGTGCGCACTTCGGCATCGGTCACCATGAGAGCAGCCCAGGCTTATGTCAGTTAGATCGGTACCACGCAGAGAAGAGCATTTTCGAACTTCTAACAAACATTTGGTGCGCATCTGCCTTCATAACAGCAGCGACACATCAACTCCGATTGGGGCAATTAATGTAACCAGGTTATGTGAGGGTTGTCAACTTGTCATTCTCGCGGTCGTGTATAGAATTGGCCCCCAGGAAAACAAGAAGCCATCGGGATTTTGGGCAGGAGAACAAGATAGCAGATTCCCGGCAGAAAATTGTAATGGCGGCAATGCCGAGACGGTGAAACATAGACGCACCAAATGAGATATTGTAAAGTGAGTTTGTGATGTATCCAATTGCAATAGAAAGATATATATATATATATATATATATATATGAAAAATGAGATATACTTAGTCCGTTCATACTTAATAACTCTATAAGATGTTGTAAAGTGGGGTTTTTTTTTGCATTTATTGTAGTTTTAGTATATGTTATTATATAAATGTTAATAAATTCAAACGAAATTTTAAAAAATAAAATATATATTTACTTTTTGGTTTATAGATTCAGATCGTAATTATTTATTACTAAAGATGATGATTGAGAATTATTTTCTCTTTATATATACGATATTATATGTATGTGCATATAAATAGCCATGAACCAAACAATCAGTCTCTTTTTATTAGAACGAGTTGAACGAAACTGCTTGACGTCTAGAACCGAACAAACCACTACAAATGGCGGTTTCTCGAGCACTCCTACTTACACCCTAACAGATGATGTATTAGAAAATAAAAAAATAAATTATCAGCATTGGGTGGTGGTGGTGGTGGTGGTGGCGAAAGTTGCTGCCCCGACTGGTTGGGGTGGCAGTGTCCTGCTCGCCAACTGGTTTGTATACGAGCTATTCTGTATTCGATTGTGTTCGAACACGATCTCGAGCAAACTCGTTACGAATAACGAGTCATAAAGGTCCGAGCTCCAACTGGGTTCAGTTCCTGGGCTCAACCCTTCTTCCTATTGTTCTCAAACTAGACCGACTAGAATCCTATCAAGGTAAGTATATTTGAATGAATCCTATCAAAACTTAGACATTATTCAGTTAAACCAATGATTCAAATTACACATGATCTGTTCCTAACCCATTCTGCGGTTCCAATCGAAACTGAACCAGAATGACCGGGTTTTAACCCGTTCAACAGTTCTGACCCAAACTGAACCAAACTAGGAATCGATTGAATCCAAAACGGAAACTGAAAACCATCAGGTTTCACCTTTTATAAAACCGAAACAGGAACTAAACTTAAAATATCGGTTCTGGCATTTTTACAAAATTTTGCTTATAAATTTTAAATCTTTTTTAGTAAAATTATTTTTGGCCCCAAAACTGGAACCAGTCCTGGGCATGAACGAAGGTGTATAAGCATTTTATCTAAGTCTTTCAGTGAATGATCTTTCTAACTTCATCATATTAAATTAATTTGATATTTGATAGGTGATTGATATATTATGTTAACACTTTTTGAGTAAAAAAACTATTTTTTGGCCGAGCCCAAGTGAGTTGGGTTCTAGCAAATTGGGGTTTAAATCTTGTGGCCTGCAATGCGGGCCGGGCTGCTTCTAAAGGTTTATTAATGTAACCCCAGTTCGGGCGGGTATTGGAGGCCCGATTTAGGTGGGTAATGCAGCCCGCCCTGTTGCCGTCCTTTATGGTTGACAAAAGGTTCGCCCTTTAGGGTAAGAGCCCCAAATTAGGAATTCGTTTCGTTTTGCACCAAAAGGGAATTTAGAGATATAATGTGGATGTCAAGTGATGACTTCTTCTTGGAAATTTCTAGGAAGATCGTCGTCGTGGGGACGCCAAAGGCGCTGCCTTCGTCCCGTTAAATCCTTTAGAAAGAGTTGCCGCAAGTCGTCTCTACGGATCACACATGGCGTACGTCGAGAAGGGTAATTCTTTCGTCTCTCTCAAACCCTTTTCCTCGAATTTCTTCTTTTCTTCCTGTTTTCTGTTGGTTTTTGGAATTGTTGAGTTTCCATCAATCGCTTCAATTTCTCCCGGCAATCTGTTTCATAGGTTAGATCCTCGTAGATCCGATTATCCTCTGTTATTGTTGGTTTAGACGAATTTCGACCCCATACAACTAGGGTTTTTTTTCGTGTGTGGAAGAATATAGTCGATTTTAAGGTTTTTTCCCTTTGTGTATCATATTTTGACCTTAATTGGTATTTCCGAGATTAACCTGTGAGAATTTTCGTAACCGTTGGTTCAGGTCTCTTGTTCATCTCTGATCCTGTTGCGAGATATTTCGTCTTTCTTCCTTTTAATTGTACTATATTTCTTTCTTTTTGGTACTATATTACGATTATTAAGGTGCGTTTGGATAAATTGTCAAGAATTCTCAGAGGTTGAGAGCTCTTGATGCAAAGAGTCCTTATTCACCCAAAAACTATGAGAATGCTACAATGATCACGGATGATTCACGATGACATAGTACCTCGAGAGGCTCTACACGACGTCAACCAAGAGAAGTTGTCAGTAGAATGCTTAATCAGATGAAGGTTTGCTCTATCAATATGGTCTTTCCCTTCTGAAATTTGAGAATAAGAACGGCTATGCCAAGAACATCCTCCCAAAACAGAGTTGGAATTTGGAGATGTAGAGTTCTTGGGCGCTACTGAATCCCTTTCCTTATTGTTGACAACCTCCGCATCTGGGAATTCCACGAAATATTCGGCGCATCTCCCACTCCTAAATAGAGCCTTAATTTAATTCGTTCATCTGTACTGAATCTACTGATTCATGCTGTGCAAGTCATTAATGTTTTGTACTGCCTTTGAATTATTGTTATGGAAACCGTCTGCTGAGCATATTGTCTTCCTCCAGGTGTAGTGAAAACTAAGAGATCGGTGTGGAGACTGAGTTTCATCAAGGATCTCTTCTGGTCCATAATCAATTTCATCACGGTGTTCTTCACAACGATGTTTTCGGTATATCCCTAAACCTTTTCTTTGTTTGTTGATCTTTTTGATAGTCATGTGCACCCGCGCACCTTCCCTCTCTCTCTCTCCATCATTTACCTTCTTTGAAAAGAACTCTTTAATGAGTTTGTGTTGGTCATTTTAACTTCTACATGTTACATTGGTGGATTTCAGATGGAAAAGACAGATGCATACAAGAAAAAATCAGATTCTGGAAGTAGATGGGATGGTGGGCCTGGTGGAGGAGGAGGCTCTGGGAGGGGCCCTTATGGAGGCGGCCCCCGTGGACCGCCCGGTGGATTGGATAACGTCCGAGGCATTGATAATGTCCGAGGCATTGATCATAGTAAGTGATTCTACTTTTCGTTTCTTCTTTCTTCTCTTTTACATTGTCCACATTTTTGTGACCTCTAACCAAGTATTGTTTTCAATGCAGGTTCTCTTCCTGCGTGTGGTTCGTGCTGTGGAGGCTAAATCAGTAACATAATGGAACCCATGATTGTTAAAATGTTCTCCTTGTTTTTAATGTAGATGAAATGCTATCCGTCCATCTTTATTCTCGATGAGTCGTTGGTGTGGATCGTTGGATGAACGTAGGCAATCTAGCAACTGAACTCTTGAGTTGTTTGAAGAATGAAAAATGATCTCTCATACTTTTTGTGGTATATTTTCTGAGCAAGCAGTTGGGTAATGGGTTTCTTGATTCACTTCCCACCATGGCCCTCATTTCTTCATTTTGTATGCAAAGAAGCTAAACTAAGTACTCTGGACAAATTAAAGGGGGTGAGACCTGAGACTTACAGGCCATCATGAGCATAGCAGGATTTCTCAAAGCCAGCACTTTTCCATCATTGATCATGGAATAGAACCTGCTGAACAAGATTTCTAGTGAAACCTACTGAAGTTGAAGCATGGAAACTATGCATTAAACAGTCCCTCATTGAGGCCTTTCAGGGTCGTCCGTTTCTACTCCATGGCCCAATTTTCCTAAGTGAATGTTCTACCACCGGTAAGAGCCCATTCAAGATCATCATGGGGTGTAAGCTGCTACTCCCTTTTGACGTAACCCAAACAAGAACTGACTGTAACCGCCTTGTGGTGCTCAAGAAGCTGAAGGAGCATTGCACCATGTTGGAAGAGGCGCAGGCTTCTTTGGAGCGTGTTTGTGCTCATGCATGCATGGTAACATTTGTCAATCGACATCTGTTCTTGAATTTGACGTGGGTGACAAGGTGTAGTTATGAATCTCGGAATACAAGTGTATAAAGAAATTCATCTCGTCCTTAAACCCTTATACAGTTCACCTCATCCTAAACCTCGATATGATGAACCCTTTGCAGTTGGTAAAAAAATTGGTCAGGTTGCTTAGTGGTGGGACTTGCCGAAGGTGCATGTGGTTTTAGTGTGAGTTAAATGAAACCGGTGCATGATTATATGGTAAAGAGTGCTAGATTATCACCCCTGCTAGTATGTGAGTGTTGCTGTTATGTCTCGTGTTCTTTTGTCTATAAAAGGAGCAGAGTAGTCTTAAGGAAAGGGTTCGGCTGAGAGGCGACAAGGTTCAAGGGAGGGGGACAGGCTTGCGTTCGGGACAAGGTCTTGCTGGTCGACCACCTTGTAGCGCCACGGTAGGCAGATCCATCCAGATGACCAAGGGGTAAGGCAGTGGCGTCACGTGGACTCCTTATGGGAGCCGTGTACCAGCCGGAGCCCTACATAAATAAACCCTGCTTTGCAAGAAGGAACTATATGTTAGTACTTGGCGAAATCGTTGAGTGGTGCTAGCGCCACTGCGCATTGCTGGGCTTTGTTTTGTTGCCTTTCATTACCAGCAGTTATCCTCTACCATCTTTCACTATTCCCTCCAAACTCTTTCATCATCGATCAAAACAATCGATATCAAGACCATCTAAGAAACAACAAAACCACTTATATATATATATATATAAAGATTTAAAAATGATGGATTTCTTCACTACCATAACGTGAGAGATTGTTCTTGATAAGCTATGCAAAGTAGTAGAAGGTGTTGGAGGAATGAGGTGGTGTAAAGTGTCAAAGCAAGGAACCACATCCCCCCCCTCCCCGCCCCCTCTCTCTCTCTCTCTCTGTATATATATATATATATATATATATATATATATATATTCAGCTTAACCCAGAACTTCAGCTTGATTTACACAATATATGGATAACTTTGATTAGTATCAACATATCAATTTTTGTAAATAAAAAAGTCAAAAATAAGAAATCTAAACACATGAATTCACCGAAATCTGATTTGAAATCAACTGATGCCAGATCAAACTGTTTTGGATTAATCCCAGATTCCTGAACCCCAGTTTTGATTCCTTTACATTCTGGCCAAAGCATCGATTGGTGAAAATAAAAAAGATCAAAAAGAAAATGCATCTAATTGTCCTTCACATTCTGAAAACACCAAACTTTGTGACTTCAGGAACAGATTTTATGGATGCAGCAAGGCAGAGACCCAAGACCTTTCTGGTGTCTGCGGGGTCAATGATGCCGTCGTCCCAGAGCCTTGCAGTTGAATAATAAGGGTTCCCTTCCCTTTCATATGCTTCTACAACCTTTCGCTTGAAATTCTCCTCATCTTCCTTGCTCCACTGTTACATCATGCCAACATAAATCCACGTCAGTGAAATTTCAAGGAAAAAATTTTGGTGTGTGCTTTTAGCAAGCAATCTAAGCCTTTTCCCACATAGGTCGGCTAGAGTGTGCTTTTGGGTCAGGGAAAATTAAGAAAGAGAATCCAAGTTTCTTTCTAACCCCAAATTCTAATATTTGGATTCCCCTTAACCATAACAGTTTTTGGGACTCTTAACGCTTCAAGTTCTCCTGTTTATATTTCTCCGAGAAAGAGGGAAAGAGAATCCAAGTCACCACATCCTTATGATGGTTCCCCTTAACAATGATAGTTCTGAATTCTCAACAGATCAAATTTCTCATGATTTTGATTCCCCACTAGGTATAAAAGCAGAGAAATTAGGCAGCAAACCCATAATTTTTGAGCAATGGAGAATGAACATGCACAACAACAACAACTAAGCCTTTTCCCATACTAGACGGGGAGAATGTGTTAATGTAATAGGAGCACGGGCCTTTAGGGCCCGTGCCACCATAATGGAATAGGACCAGGGCCTTGGTCAGACCGTTGGGGACCCCAACGGCTAATAGCCGTTGGGAGTCCCCCACAGCTAGTGTTGGCCGACCAACACTAGCCTCCCTTCACCTTCATTTTGCTCTCCTTAATTCATTTGTGTAATGTCTATAAATAGGCCATTCAATCTTCAATAAAGTATGCAGTCTAGGATTGCTTCTTGACGTGTTTTGTATATGCTTCCGCTCTTGTTTGTCATTCTTGAAGATCGACATTCGTGATTGAATATCATTTGACTCTTGGAGACTTGGTGAACTAGATTCATGCAATATCAACCTTCATTTATTGACGAATATTTATATGGTATCAGAGCCTCGGATTGAAGATATCGAGCGCATTGGGAAGCATGCCAACTTTGAAAATTCTACGATTCTTGGTTTTTGACATTTCAAAGTTCAAGGTAACTTTAGAAAGTATGTTTATTTTGGAAAATTGAAGGAAAATAATGAAGTTCTCAATTGATTACCTTGTTTTCGTGAGAATTTTGAAAATTCTTGAAAATATAACAATGTGTTTGAAAATATAAAGCTCTACGTGTTTTAGATGGACTTATTGACGAGAAACATGGGTTTAGTTTGATTATTAGAATATTTTAGTGGTTTACCGCATTCCCTTCTCATGAAAACATGAATATTTTCTGTTGCACTTAATATTATTGCATGTTTGTATAGTATTTGTATTGTTGAGTTAAATGAACAGATTTGGCTATTCGACCCGATTCCGTTGTGCATGGTATTCAAACTTGAGCCCATCCAGGTGTGTTCCTTCCAACTTGGTTACATGCAATCTTGATTATGTATTTACGGAGTTAAATCAAATTGTTTGTTGGCATGTTTAGAAGAAAAATGTGTTGTGATATTTGGATGATTTCAAACTTGACTATTGATAAATTTGAAAATGTATTTGTTGGAAAAACAATAAGGGGTATCTTCTTGTATAATTGAGATCCATGTTGTTGGCCTTTTGTTGAAGACCTTTTATGATTAAGGTGCTTCATGTTGGTGGTCTTTTGTTGGAAATTAATTGATATCTTAAGATGCACTTATTGTTATTTGAAAATTTATTACGATTTCAAACTTTTTTATTGATAAGATCGAAAATGTATTTGTTGGAAAACGATAAGGGGTATCTTCTTGTGTAAATGAGATCCATGTTGTTGGCCTTTTGTTGAAGACCTTTGTGATTAAGGTGCTTCATGTTGGTGGCCTATTATTGGAAATTAATTGATATTTTAAGATGCACTTATTGTTATTTGAAAATTTGATACGATTTCAAACTTTGCTATTGATAAGTTCGAAAATGTATTTGTTGGAAAACGATAAGGGGTATCTTCTTGTGTAAATGAGATCCATGTTGTTGGCCTTTTGTTGAAGACCTTTGTGATTAAGGTGCTTCATGTTGGTGGCCTTTTGTTAGAAATCAATTAATGCTTGAAGATATACTTATTGTTGTTTGAGACACTTAGAAAAATGTTTGTTGACAATGAGTTGAATGTACTTGTATGACTGAGATGCATATTTTTGGCCTTTGGTTGGAAATTGAAGATGCACTTATTTGAAGATTTGTGATCTTGATAACTTTAAGGTTGCTTTTTCATGAGATTATTGTCTCCGTTTGTTGGCCTTTTGTTGGAAATCTTTGTGATTAAGATGTTTCATGTTGTTGGCCTTTTGGTTGGAGAGTAATCAATATTGAAAAAGACTTATAGTTATCTTGATTAACTTGTAAGTGATAGAAGTGTTTTAACAAATTATTATTTGAAGATTTGTGATCTTGATAACTTTAAGGTTGTTTTTTCATGAGATTATTATCTATGTTTGTTGGTATTTTGTTGGAAATATTTGTGATTAAGATGTTCCATGTTGTTGGCCTTTTGGTTGGAGAATAATCAATATTGAAAAAGACTTATAGTTATCTTGATTAACTTGTAAGTGATAGAAGTGTTTCAACAAATCATTATTTGAAGATTTGTGATCTTGATAACTTTAAGGTTGTTTTTCTTATGAGATTATGATCTCCGTTTGTTGGCCTTTTGTTGTAAATCATTGTGATTAAGATGTTCCATGTTGTTGGCTTTTTGGTTGGAGAGTAATCAATATTGAAAAAGACTTATAGTTATCTTGATGTTATGGTTTTAACAAACCTTGTGAGACCCTTTCAAAAGCGTGAAGTTGATTCCTTTGACTTGTTTTGATCATTCAAATGGATTATCTTATTTTTGGAACCATAGAATCACTTTTGAGTTTAAAGGATATTTAAGGGCCTTGGGAATTGTATGTTTGATTTGAAGGTTTTGAGCTTTGCCTTAAAAAACTTGTTTGGGTTCGAGTTTTTCCTTAAAACTTGGGTTTGAGCTTAGCCTTAAAGCTTGTTTGACTTGACGGGTTTTGAGCTTAACCTTAAAAGGCTTGTTTGACTTGGTGGGTTTTGAGTTCACCTTAAAAAGCTTGTTTGACTTTGTGGGTTTTGAGCTTAACCTTAAAAAGCTTCTTTGACTTAGCGGGTTTTGAGCTCAACCTTAAAAAGCTTGTTTGATTTGAAGGTTTTGAGCTTTGCCTTAAAAAGCTTGTTTGGGTTTATGTTTGTCCTTAAAACTTGGGTTTTGAGCATAACCTTAAAATGCTTGTTTGATATACCAAGGTCCCCATACAATATACAAGTTTATAGTGATTTATGAATCTAGTAAACAATCCTATTTAAATGATATCAATGTTTTCTTTCAAATGAGTTTCTTGATAAAATCAACTTCATGAACTTATTTGACTTGTTTTTTGGTTTACCCTTTGGATTAGATACTATACATTGTCTTTGCGATTTCATTAAGATTGAGCAAATATATGTATTGATACTTCGCTGATTTTCATGCACGATAGTTGACACATTGATTATGGAAAGATAGATTTGAAGTTGTTTCAAAGGAAGCTGTGGCAACTTGGATACTAATTTTGTAGAAATTTTTGTAACAAGTTCGTTGAAAATTGAGTTGTATTTGATTTATGTTGGACAAACTTCCATTGTATGCCCCGTAAGTTTGAGGGGGGTGTTAATGTAATAGGAGCACGGGCCTTTAGGACTCGTGCCACCATAATGGAATAGGACCAGCAGACCGTTGGAAGTCCCCCAACGGCTAGTGCTAGCCTCCCTTCACCTTCATTTTGCTCTCCTTAACTCATTTGTGTAATGCTTATAAATAGGTCATTCAATCTTCAATAAAGTATGCAGTCTAGCACTGCTTCTTGACGTGTTTTGTATATGCTTCCACTCTTGTTTATCATTCTTGAAGATCGACATTCGTGATTGAATGTCATTTGACTCCTAGCGACTTGGTGAACTAGATTCGTGCAATATCAACCTTCATTCATTGACGAATATTTACAGAATGAACATGCACAAACCTATAAAATAGGAGTGGATTCTAAATCTCATTGTCAGGTGAATTCTCAAGAGCGTGCAAACAGATCTAGAGGCATGGTCACAAGGTACGAGAAATTTAGATGGTGATCATTTTAAGAGAGGGAGAGTTGGGACTCTATCATTTAAAAAGGAGAAAATAAAACATGATCTTTCTGTTTTTTGAGTTAAAATGGTATATGGCACAAGATAGACGAATAAGAATCCATGTACCCAACCCTGCTTAATGTGAGAAAAGACTTGGCATTGGTGGTTTTGCTTTTGGTTGGCATGCAAACACATTCTCGTTGAACATGCAGAACGTCAGATAGAGTATAAAGGATTACCTCTTTGCCTTGCCGTTTCTTGTTCTTTTCAATCTCAGCAAGAACACCAGCAGCCTTTAAGTTGGACAAACAAATAAATGGATGAATTAATTACCCTGCAGGTTATTCTTTCAAGAGGAAAATGTAAGGCGAGCAAATCTCATGGAGCATACAGTCTCCAGGTTTAATAACGGAACCACAACGGTATTTTGAAAAGATCATGTATGTACATTATCGCCACTACACCCCATTGCAGGACTCCATGAAGAAGTTTTCTATTACTTGGAGTACCACCCATAATCTCAATGAGATAATGGTACTAATCACGAACATATTGTTCATCAACAAAAATGTTAGAGAGATGATGTTTAGCCTACTTGTATACCACCCATGACAGAAATTCTGGCCGTCGGCCACATAAAGAGGAAATTAGGGCTATAAGCACGTCCGCACATTCCATAGTTTCCAGCACCGAAACTTCCACCTACAATAATTGTCACTTTTGGCACCTGTAGACAAAATAAGTATGTGCCCACATGAGATTTATTGATGAAACATAATTTGGTTGCCATTGCTTTAATGTATTATTCCACCAGAAAAAGAATGGTTACCTTTGCACAAGAAACGGCCATCACCATTTTTGCTCCAGCTTTAGCAATCCCACTTGCCTCGGATCTTGAGCCAACCTGCAAGCGATATTCATATTTATTATAATCAACTTGGGATGTAGAATAGTTTCTCTTTTGGTGATTAAGATGCAATTCAGACTGTAAATACCTTATGGCGTGCAAAGAAAATAACTAAAAGCCACTTATGAAGAAGATACCCAAAGATTTTATGTATATGGTACTTTTAATGCAAAATCACGTTCAAGTATATCAGAAGTTTCAAATTAAAAGATAAAATTTAAGGATCACCAGCCCAGCTGACAGTGGTGCATAAGAAGACACATTTAGTTATGAAAAAGATAGCAAAGAAAAATAACACGTCAAAACATAAGGTTATTCACAACAACATATACATACACATTAAAATTTAAGGATCACCAGCCCAGCTGACAGTGGTGCATAAGAAGACACATTTAGTTATGAAAAAGATAGCAAAGAAAAATAACACGTCAAAACATAAGGTTATTCACAACAACATATACATACACATGACGGCAATGCCCTAAAAGTAGCAAAATTTTCACCAATGAATAGCATCACACTATGCCCCAGAAACCTAAAATTTTCCTCAAAGGTTTCCTATAGAATGAGAACTGGCATTGCGCATAGTTAGATTTAGAACACAAGGATATCAAAATTGAGAGCGGAAGGCAGAAATGCTTCAACGTTCAATCCTAGTGCGAAAGAGAATGGTGAAACTTTTCCAGACTTGCATGAGATAGGCATTATTTCAAGTCTAAAGCTTATCTCATTTTCTTTTGGCATCTTATGTGTTGGAAGGACGTAGATAAACTTGCTTTTCTGGAACTAAATACTAATATGACACAAATTCAAGCATCTTGGTGATAAGAATCTGTGTGGCTGACTCTACTTAATGTGGAAAAAGGCTTGGTTTTGGTTTTGGTCAAATAATGTGATTTTATTACTCAACCACTACAGATTCAGATTCCATCAACGGCAGCCTTGCAAATTCAAAAGCGACAAAAAGAAATCGAATGAACTCTATCTTGAACCCATGTTGAAACCCAAGATATATCAAACTACAGACTACGCTTACAAAGAACAGCAATATAAGAGGTTATAAATGTTTAAAACCTTAACTCTCACCTTCTCACAAGCTTGCTAAAACATATCTATTTAGAATGGCTGTGAACTTAATGTTTAAAACCTTCAGTACCATTGTCTGTAGATCGCAATTAACTCTTCACCTTCTCACAAGCTTGCTAAAACATATCTATTTAGAATGGCTGTGAACATAATCTTAAAATCTTAATGAATTGGAGAA
Organism: Brasenia schreberi; assembly: GCA_036023115.1. Taxonomy (NCBI): domain Eukaryota; kingdom Viridiplantae; phylum Streptophyta; class Magnoliopsida; order Nymphaeales; family Cabombaceae; genus Brasenia; species Brasenia schreberi. The sequence continues at coordinate 711,294 of JAYKKT010000082.1, forward strand.
ACTTATACAGATGAGGAATAGTAGCTAAAGGATTTTTCAACTGGAAACCAGCAGCTAAAGAGAACATTATGCAGATGTGCAAAACCAATATACAAAGTTCAACAGATGAATGCATGATGATATGCCACTGAGCTATTGACCAATCTCAGCTGGCTTTGGAATGTCTAAAAATGCACAAACAATTAAAATAAGACGAATATATTAATAGTCACGATGTTCCTACAAGGCACGTAAAGAGAACTCAATGATACAAAGATGATTCCAAAAGTTCAAATAACATACCATAAATCCGGTAATGTTTTGCAAAAATATCAAAGGAATATTGCGTTGAGCACAGAGTTCAATAAAGTGAGCCCCTTTAAGTGCAGACTCGGTAAACAATATCCCGTTGTTCCCTATTATGCCTACAGGCTGCCCGAAGATCTTTGCAAATCCAGTCACAAGAGTCTGCAAGGATGAAACGGAAGACCCAGATGCCAGTGAAATCACCATCACACTCTCAACTTGTTTAAATAACGCTAAGAAACTTAAACATCAATATCCTCACCGTGCCATACAACTTCTTGAATTCATCAAATTCACTTCCATCAACAATTCGTGCAATAACATTTCGCATGTCAAGTGGCTGCTTATGATCAGATGGTGCAATAGACTGCAGCTCCTTTACATCATACAAGGGCTCTTTGTAATGAGATAAACCATGTGGTATTACATTCATGAACCCTTGTTTTCCAGCCATATGCAAGTTTTTTACAATATTCCTCCCAATAGAAAGTGCATGCAACTCATCTACAATTAAGTTAGAACTTCATAATTAGAGATTTAAAACGTCATCTTAAAAGATGTTGAGTTCTCCAACTATGGATAATAATAAACCAAGCTAGGGAAAATAATATATATCAACTTTTCACTGATAAGGAGAATTACTAAAATAGCGAACACCGTTTAGTAACTGTGGACAGGAAATCGCTTTTGCAAAAGCATATATGATGATACAAATTACTGGCTCCAACCTGATTTTATCTGACAGACTGACATAAAGGTCTCTCTTGAAAAAATTAGCATTAGATTGTAGTGACTAAGAAAGAAAAATGTTAAATAGAGTATTGAAAATGTTTTTTTTTCTCTAATTAGGGAAAAATAACACAAAATAGAACTTATTGATTTACTACATGCACTCAACATTTTCCATTTGAAAAGATATAGGTTTAGACGCAAGGTTGCTAATATGACGTGACAACCCTATCATATACATATACCTATTACCTTCACAAGAGGAGGCCCTGCTAAAAAATGGTGCCATTTCCCTTGACCATTACACTTTCATCAGCCATAGCAGGTATATAGGCACCGCCAACTTGGTGCAAGAACCTAAAACCAATGCAATTTTCAGGAAAAACATCAGCCTGCCTAGGAAGATTTGCACCACCACTATCAACAAGATAAATGCATGGCAATCCACACTGTCCAGCTATCTCTTGCGCCCTGAGGTGCTTCTTCACAGTAATAGGGTAGTATGTACCGCCCTTAACAGTTGGATCATTGGCTACAAGCATACAGAGACGGCCATGAATGGCACCTATCCCGGTAACAATCCCCCCAGATGGCAAGGACTCATCATACAGCTCATGTCCTGCAAGCTTCCATTTGCAGGAGAGAATATTTACAGACAAATAAGGAACACCTATCCAACGAAATGAATGCGCAGAATCTAACTAGCTTGCATACATAACAGTCAGTTCTCATTTTTCCTGTTAGCAAATCATTCAATATTTCTGCCTTCTCTGATTTTAAAGATGAAGCTCGTATTGTAGAAAAGATCTCTTACAATAAGATAAGATTCCTTGTCAACATTTAGTCGATTTTCTGGCTATTTCTTGGGAATGAATTTGGAACAAAGATTTACACAAACTTACCAGAATCTCTCCACATGAGATATCGTCTTGCGATATTATAATAGGAAGAATTAAATAACTGACGAAATCGAGATCACTCAACGAATTAAATTCTGGTAACCCCAATCTTTCTCATAATTAGCTTCCCAATGCCTTTCGTGCAAAGTTTGGTAGCACCACAATTAGGATCCAGAAAGTAAATTAAGGAAAAGAACAAGAAAACGCGGTTACATGTCTAAACCAAACGCGCTTACAAAATTCTAGGCGTCTACGCGTGAAGCATGCAAGAAGCACACAAACCTTCAAAGAAAATGAACAATAATCAATCAAGATCCATAACAGGAAACGCTACGATAATTCCTAGAGGAAAACCGCATCTCAACAACAAAATCTAAGTTTATGAGACGGTAAATTTTCGAACCTGCGACAGTTCAAGCAACGAAGTACCGGGGTCGATGAGGCGATCAATCCGCTCGCGAGGAAGGAGCTTGTTCCGATCCCGGTTCCGCTTGACGGCCTGTGCACCGCCTCCAGCGAACACCTGAACAGAATCATCAAAGCAATCACTCTCTTAGAATTCACGGGCGAATTGTTTCCCTGTCTCCTTGATTCTTCCAATTCACGAACCTACAAATAGTTAACATGATCGAGAGGGATGACGACGGTCGCGTTACCTTTTCGATTTGATGGTGAAGTTCAGACAGAAGACGATCCATGGCCTCAGAGTTCTTTCGGAAGGCATCGGAGGATCGATCAATGCCGTCTGGGAGTACGCTGATGCAGAGTCTGCGGATGCCGACGGCAGCGGCGGAACTCCACCATCCACATGGAGTATTCGCCACTTCAACACCGCTGATTCGTCTGCAGATGGTTCCAGAGGTTCTGTGGAACGCTCTTCTTGCGAGATACCCTAGCATCTCTGGGTGTGTGAGATAGAGTGAGGAACTCCAAGCGAGAGCAGACACGATAAGGTTTGGCGACGGAAGCAGCAGAAAATCATGACAATGGATCACGTAATACGCCGTTTTACAAGGCAATCTTAAATGCAAAGGTACGTAACTTGACGGGGCATGAGTCTATTGGGTTGCTATTTGGACACCCCCAAATTGTAATTTCCACACGCCCATTCACTTTAATGCCAAAACTATCCTCTTCCATTTTCTCTCTCACCTCTCGATTTCCTTCTTGCTCTCTCCTTCTTGTCTCTCCCTTTGCCCTCTGCTACATATTTCGAGCTTTATTTCCATCAGAGGTGTTCTCCAGGTAAGTCTCTCCCCTTGATCCTTCCCTTCCTCGCTCTCTCACTCTCCCTTTCTCCCTCCCCGAAGGACGGACGCCCTGGTGCGTTTGCATATAGCGATAATGCACAATCATAGCATCCACCTTCAAGGGAAATGGTACGCATGCACTAAGAAGGGAATGCGCCCACTGCCGTCCCCCTCGTTTGAAGATGCGGATGTGTGCGTTTGCCTTTGAGAGACTACGTGCCTATATAAGCGTGTCTTGTAATTGTTCGATTTTTTTCTTTCTTTATTGTTTTTTGGTCATTATTTTGAGAAAGTTAAATGACGGAGCATATAGAGTTGATTGTTTGTATAAAATAAAATAGAATAGAAGAATTTTCATGGTGTGTCATTGCATGTCAAAAAATTAGTAGTTGCTCCGTATAAAAAAAATAGTGTTATCATAGACTAATTTAATTTTGAATTATAGTACTCAAACAATTGATATATATTTATATATGTATGTATATATACACACATATGTCCTAGTGATATTATTTATAGTGGTGTATAAGGTCGAAAGTATGCATGCAAGGTTTAAAGGATGTATTGATAATTCAACTGAGAGGTTTGATATGATAGGGACCCAACTTGATTCGTTGATTGATCTAAAGAAGATCAAATTAAATTAATTAATTTTATAAATCTTGAATTATTAGTAAAAATTACCTTCCAATTTTCTTTAAACTTCTTAAGATGAAGAAAAAAGTCTTACATCATGTTTTTGTTTAATTATAAAAAGGTGAATCGTGAAGAAATAGTGGGTTCAAATATAGCGGCACGTGCATGTAGCTGTAATATTTGTATGGGGTTACCATTTGCTCAGTAGATATTTATTTAATTGAGAGCATGTCAACAGTTACCAATTGATCCTATAACGAAAAGGAATGATTTGATATATTGGACTATGAAAATGCCAAGTAAAGAGATTAAGTCAAGCTAGCGAAACTTTTTTTTATAGTTAAATCATTTTATTCGAGATCGACATAAACAATTGATTAAGTAGTTGTAAAAGGGTTTGAATCCCACTTCACATCTTTGCACGACCCACATATTCATCGTTCTCGATGTTGATCATCTAAGAAATCTATGAAGGAGCTTGTTCTCTTGAGAGCATGCATAAAAAAGGTTTTTCAGTTTATGTGATGGCCGAAAAAACATGACCTATTACATAGTGTTCTTGAGTATTAAGACATCATAGTTGTGGTAATGGTTGACAATGTAGCATATTTCCAAGATGTGTTCCTTCTTTTTTTTATTAAATAGTGTTTAGTTATTTATAATATTGATTCTAAATCCGTTGATCTAGCTTATATTGGGTTAACTGTTAATATGACACACATGATAGGACTATATGAAAACAAAGAATTTATGTAACCGATCACATCTAGCATAAAAAAAGGCTTACTTGTTGTTATTCTATATCCGTTGACTGTGATATATTGTACGACAACAAGATACATATTACTAAATAAGTGAATGTTATAAGAGATAGTAACTATGAGTGTGAAGTCGTAGGGGAGCTTTCGAGAAAAGAAGAGGTATGTTAGGCCAAGATTTATAGATAATCTTTTGTTGAAGTATAAATGTTACGATGTATATTATCAAGTTTTTATTAAAGAAACAATATCGATCATATTTTTATCATATTATTATCATATTACTTATGTGATTTCTCCATGCAGACATGATGAATAAATGTTAATGTCCAACATAAATCGGATAGTTTCTACTTGGTGGAACATTGCATTAGTAATCCTTCCAAACGGGTTGACAATATTTAATCGCATGAACATTGATCAACCTCTAGCAAACTAATTCGCTCTCTTTTTATGTAGTCCAAATTGATAGATAATCTTATGTTAACATAGTAATAACAATAGATGCATAACTAATAAGAAAAAATAATAAAAAAGTATACACTTAAAGTATTTTTTTTATGCTTTAAAAAACACGTGTTCTCGTTACTAAAATGAAAAAAAAGAAAGAAAGAAAAGAAAGAGAACGAGAAAACAAATAGAGAGGAAAGGAACCCGCGGGAACGGCGGTGGCAAATGGCGCGTAAACGCAATTTGTGATATGCGAAATAAATGGCATACATTGTAAAACGGAACAATCTAAATCTGGTTAATGAGGAGCCCTTTTGTAAATTTGATCAAACCGCCGAGAGACAGTTCCTCTTTTTCCCGCAAATTTGCCCTCGTCGAAACGTTTCTTTGCGCGAAGTGGAGGGAGAGGGAAACGATCGGTCTTCCAGTTCGTGGTCGCGCACCCATGGCCGTCGATCGCGACGCCCGACCCTCCATGACAGTCCCTTCTCTTTGCCCCTGCTTCAAGCTCACCGAAGTCTTCCTCCGGTGAGTTCTCTCTCCTTCTAGGGGAAAATCTAGGGTAAAGCTTTCCGAATCTATACGAACCAGGGTTTATCTTGTACTGGATCCTCTTATCGTGCAGGGACAACGACTACGATAAGGGGTTCGTTGAGGATTGGTGCCGGAGTCCGAGTGCCCAGCCTGTTGAAGGTTCACTGCGTTTTCCTACCGCCTCTGTTTTCTTTTTCTCCTCTTCCTCCCTTGGTTTTGTGATGTTCGTCTTCCTCTTGAGTCTTCTTAGGGCGTGTCTGACTGAAGTAGCGTTACGATGATTTAGGCGTAACATAGTTTGTTTTGGAAAGAAGATCGAGTCAGTGCAGTTGTGGCCAACTATGTACTTGGTGAAACTATTATTTGAACTACATCGGGCGATTAAGTACATTAGGCTGAGATGCACTCTCTTGCGAAAAATCGTAGCAAGTTTCTGAACTTATGTAATCTTCATGCTCAAAATCGTTGCGACCGAACTATCTACGGGCCTCTTTTTGATAAATATATCAAACTTTATGAGGTTTTAAAAAAACAGTATATGCTTTGTTGGCTTATAAAATCCGAGCTATCTACCGATAGCCGTTTATGCGGTTTTTTGACACTTGGCCTGGTTAGTTTTCTAAAAACGCATGGAATTTGGAGGTGCATCATGGTATACATGATATTATTATATTGTTTGCAGTTGATCAATCATTATGTGTTATTTACGTTCTTTGTTTCTAGAGTGGGGTCTGAATGAATCCTGACTTCTCCAACTCGGATTTTGTAACTAATCATTGAAGATCCAGTTTTGGGGTGTGGTCAGTTAGATGGTTTTACCCTGAAATTATTGAATTGGAATGGAAAGGTTCACCGAGTTTATGAACTTGGATACCGGTTAAATGCAGGAGGAAGTATGGAATTTGAGCTGTTGAAACTTAGGCAAACTCTTTCCTCAGTTTGATTTTTGGTAACAGGTTGATTTTGATCCAAGGAAATACTAAGTCTGCTGAATTGTGATCTGATTGTGATTAGGGGCAATTTGACGCCCAACCTCACTGGAAAAGTGAGTGCTTTTGCTGAGAAATACTTTGACTGCGCAGATATTGCATTGTCTTTCGAAGACTTGGAGCTCTGTAAGGAGATGGTTGCATTGGGTCTGCCAACAGTTTTCCGGAATAACAATGAGGCATGTGTGATCTCTTACATTCTTCTCCTCACTATTCTTTTTGTGCAGACTATGATAATTCATTTTGTAACATTGCTACTTCAGGATGATATATTGACAATCATTCCTTACAGGCTGATCTGATATTTTTGCATCTCTTATTGGAATTGATGGGTGTAATTTCTATAGTCAATGTATTTGTAGACTAAATATTTGTTGTCATTTCAGAGAGACTTGAAGGGAAGGAGAAACAGGAAAAGGGCTCAGAGGTCAACATATGAAAAACATGATTCCAGTGTATCCGGTGATGGGATAATGCAAACCCCTACCAGAAACGATGAAACTGTTGCTGGCTTGCCAGACCTGTGCCACACCGATGCAGAGAACCACGTTGGAAACACATGCTGCATCAATAGAGATTCTGAGGTGGTTCCTCTCGAGGATGGAAGTAGTTCTTCCGAATCTGTTGGATTTCCCGCTGTTGTTAGAGATAGTGAAATATATGAAGCCCCGAAAGTAGAGATATTAAATGGAAAGTCTCCTCCAGAGATATCCTTGGATAGGCTTATTATGGATCCAACTATCAATTTCTCAGCTTTTGCTAACGTTGGTGGACCTGAATATTGCATAGAGGATCCATTACCTGGGATTTGTGGAATGTATGCGGATGAAAAGGAGAGGAAACTAGACAGATATGATTCTCTGGAAAATTCATGCTCTACAAATGGCAATGTGGAAAGTTATGGGATTGGTGTTAAAGGTGAAGAACATCAATGTTTTAGTTTGCATGAGTCGTTTCATGCCTCAAATGGACATCAATTTGAATCTAGTGAGCTGATTGTGCCTGGTTCTACTGCTTGCTGGAAGGCTGTTTGGGATGACTTTTATGGGCGGAACTATTTCTATAATGTAGTAACACTTGAAACTACGTGGCATCCTCCTTATGGCATGGATCATCTAGTGTTTACTGATGGTGCTGGTAAACTGAGCAATTTGGTTGCCGATACAAATGATGCAACAGGGGGAGAAACAGACCTTGTAAATGCTTCCCATGGGCCCAATGTCATGGATGTGTGTAAAGTTTGTGAAACAGGTGACTTTCTATCTGATGAAACCTGTAGGATAAGTGAGTCAGTAGGTTCTGCAGCTTTAGACCATTGTCATTATGAAGTTACGTATGGGATGGAGGACAACGCAAATCTGCTTATGGTGGCACCAGTTGATAGTTGTCAGCATATGGAAGAACTCAAGGGGCTTACCCCTAAGCAGGATTGCAAGAAAGCGGATGGGAAATCACTCTGTTCGACTCCTTGTGGCATGTCTTTGATTGTAGATGATAGAATATGTAGGTAATATGACGTGACCTTTTGCTTTGCATCTTCTGGTTGGTATTACTTCTGCTAATAAGTGTACATTTTCGTCACATGTTTTCATCTCATATTGTCGTCATTACAAATTTACTGTCACTAGTGTAGTTAATTTAGGAGAAAGTCGGAGAACTGATATTGAACCAAACTTTGTGCAATATCCAGCAAATGAGCATCATAGCGTGCAGTTAAGCCCAGATGAAGATGATTCCTTTCACGAGATCGTAATAACCTTTGATGGAAATTTTTGTTTGAATTCCAGTGGCTCTTCTGTTGACTTCTTACATTAGGATTCAATGCTAAGAAGATTTTAATGCATATCATGAGCCTTTTAGGTTCATTCTTGCTGATGCTGTTCTTTTTTGACAGTTCAGAAGCTGTACCAATTAATGTTGGTTCTGAAGATCGTTGTGGAAGTGACATTATTAAACAGAAATTTGTAAAGCTTGTAAATGATGCTCCAAATCCACATCTTCTTCCATGTAACGTTAAAATGAAGAAGAAAGCTAGAGATCGACTGCCCAAAAAGTTATCAGATTGGGAGAGAACAGGTTTTCTTCTATTTTTGCCAGTAATTATTACTGATGTCCGATTAAAGATGCTCAGACTGTGTTTCTGTGATATGCATTGTCCCTTTATGAAACCGAAATGTACAAATTCAACAATTAGCTATAGAAATCTAATTGAATTATTTCTAATGTTTTATGCTCATACTTCTGTAATATTTGCGAATTACAGAACAAGGGAGACATTCAAAATTGTGCGAATTATCGAGGTATCAAGTTAATGAGCCATACTATGAAATTATGGGAAAGAATTATCGAACGTAGGTTAAGACAAGTATCAAGTACAACAGAGAACCAATTTGGATTCCCAATTTGGATTCATGCCAGGCAGATCTACTATTGAAGCGATTCACCTTTTGAGACGTCTTATGGAACATTTTAGAGTAAGAAAGAAAGACCTTCACATGATATTTATTGATCTAAAAAAAGAGGTATCCCATTGACATATATTAACCTTATAAGAGACATGTATGATGATGCAAAAACATGTGTGAGAACTCATGAAGGAACGACAAACTTCTTTGAAGTTAATATTGGGTTACATCAAGGATCAACTTTAAGTCCATACTTATTTATAATGGTGATGGATGAGTTAACAAAACATATTCAAGATGAAGTACCTTGGTGTATGTTATTTGCATGACATTGTATTAGTGGAGGAGTCTAAGGAAAAAGTTAATAGAAAATTGGAACTATGGAGAGAAACATTAGAAAGCAAAGGCCTCCGACTTAGTAGAACAAAGACAAAATAAATGGAATGTAATTTTGATCATTTGGTTACTTCAGAGGATATAGAAATTAAAATTGGCACACATTGCATCCCCCAAAAGGAAAGTTTTAAATACCTAGGGTCAATTTTTCGTGATGGAAGAATTGATATGGAGATGTTACACATAGAATTAATGTTGGTTGGTTAAAATGGAGAGGAGCATCATGTATTTTTTGTGATAAGAAGATACCATTAAAGTTAAAAGGTAAATATTATAGAGCAGGAATTAGGCCTGCCATGTTTTATGGTTCGGAGTGTTGGGCAGTCAATCATCAACATGTACAAAAGATGTTTGTGACAGAAATGAAGATGTTGCGATGGATGAGTGGTCATACAAGAAAAGACCGTATACATAATGAGGTTATTAGAAACAAATTAGGAGTGACACCAATAGAGGATAAAATGAGAGAACATCATTTAAGATGGTTTGGACATATAGAAAGAAGATCAAAAGAAGAACATGTAAGAAGGTTAGAAAAACTAAATTTGTAAAGTATTAAAAGAGGTAGAGGACGACCACAATGTTGGAAACTGAACATTAGTTCAGTAACAAGTTGTGTCTGTCAATAAAAGTAGTTTAAGTGTGAGTCTAATTTGTATTTAAAGTTAGATTAAGAGTTTGGATCCCAATGGATCAGATTTGATCCATTGGGAATCGGGTCACTTAAGTAGGGGTATTAGTGTCTTTTAAGTTAGATTAGATGTTAGTATAAAAACATGTTTTGTTTAGGGTTAGGGTTGAGTTACAAATAAGAAAAACGTGTGGCAGGCGACAACCATGAATGGGCCAACCTGTAACTCCTATGTATTCAGCATATTTTGAAATGAGATTCAATCATTATTTTTATGGTATTTTCTCGTGTTTCAACATGGTATCAGAGCAGGATTAACCTCTTATTGGATTCGGTGGAGCTAAGAATCAAGTGAAAATCAATATAAGTTGGTGGCAGCAGAAAAAGAAGCAAAGCAAAGAAGATTTAGTTGTGTTTCAAGCCATTGGCAGTTCTAATCAGGCAGCGTTATTTCCTGACACTCAGGCATATGTGTTTTTTGTTCAGTCATCAATCATGATCAAGATCATGCTTGATCGTTTTTTGAGAAACACGAAGATTGTGAGGTAAATTCTACGCAATTTTTTTTGGATTATGAAATTGTGAAGGTGTATAACACACCGTGTGCAGTCACTGTGGAATCTGATTCATGTTTGATATTAGTGTGAATCCTCATAGTGAAGTTAAGGCATATTGGTTGCCTTAGTAAAGACTTGATTCATTCATTACAAGTAAGGAGACGTGAGAACCATCACTTGGAATATCGGCAGATTTATTGGAATTCGAGATTCATCTAAATTTTTTTTTGGATAAGGTGTTTCAAAAGATTCCACAAAGGGAGATGATTTGTTTAGGAGGAGATTTAAATGGACATGTCGGTAAAGAGGCATTAGGATATCAAGGGATTCATGGAAACTTTGGTTATGGGGATATAAATGAGGAAGGTAGGGAGATTTTAAATTTTGCTATGTCATTTGATCTCTTTATAGTCAATACAATCTTCAAAAAACGAGATGAACATTTAATTACTTATAAGAGTGGCTTATCACAAACACAAATTGATTACTTTATTTGTAGAAAAAAAGATAGAGCGTGTTGTAAAGATTGTAAGGTAATTCCAGGAGAAAGCTTAACCACCCAACATCGACTTTTAGTTATGGATTTACAAATAAAAAAATGGACAAAGAAGAAAAGAGTGCATCGAGCTATTCGGACTAAATGGTGGAACCTCAAAAGTGAGAAAGAAGATATATTTAAACAAAAAGTCCTTCATGTGTGAGGACTCATGAAGGAACGACAGACTTCTTTGAAGTTAATATTGGGTTACATCAAGGATCAACTTTAAGTCCATACTTATTTATAATGGTGATGGATGAGTTAACAAAACATATTCAAGATGAAGTACCTTGGTGTATGTTATTTGCAGATGACATTGTATTAGTGGAGGAGTCTAAGGAAAAAGTTAATAGAAAATTGGAACTATGGAGAGAAACATTAGAAAACAAAGGCCTCCGACTTAGTAGAATAAAGACAGAATATATGGAATGTAAGTTTGATCATTTGGCTATTTCAGAGGACATAGAAATTAAAATTGGCACACATTGCATTCCCCAAAAGGAAAGTTTTAAATACTTAGGGTCAATTTTTCAAAGTGATGGAAGAATTGATGGAGATGTTACACATAGAATTAATGCTGGTTGGTTAAAATGGAGAGGAGCATCAGGTATTCTTTGTGATAAGAAGATACCATTAAAATTAAAAGGTAAATATTATAGAGCAGCAGTTAGGCCTGCCATGTTTTATGGTTCTGAGTGTTGGGCAGTTAATCATCAACATGTACAAAAGATGTCTGTGACAGAAATGAAGATGTTGAGATGGATGAGTGGTCATACAAGAAAAGACCGTATACATAATGAGGTTATTAGAAACAAATTAGGAGTGGCACCAATAGAGGATAAAATGAGAGAACATCGTTTAAGATGGTTTGGACATATAGAAAGAAGATCAAAAGAAGAACCTGTAAGAAGGTTAGAAAACCTAAATTTGGAAAGTATTAAAAGAGGTAGAGGACGACCACAAAAGTGTTGGAAAGAAACAATAAAGAATGATCTAGCTTATTGGGAGTTAACTGCTAACATGACACACGATAGGGATCTGTGGAAACAAAGAATCCATGTAGCCGACCCCGTCTAGTATGGGAAAAGGCTTAGTTGTTGTTGTTGTTGTCTTAGTTTATCACATCCCAAACGAAGTTTAATAGAATTCAGTTATTGTCCTACTTATAATGGAGAGATTAAAGATGGGGGATGCAAATGAACAACCTTCATCAGATAAAGGAGAAGGGTTTCAGATTACAAACTTAAAGTTAGTTTGAAAGAACTATCTTTAGTGGGCCCAATCAATAGAATTGGCTATAATGGCAAGGGGGCTCTGGGATTACTTGACAGGTGATATACCCCAACCTCTAGTTACATATCCATTCTACTCACGATAGCGTAAAGAGAATGCACTAGTCAGTGCATGGCTAATTCAGTCAATGACACCATCGATTGGTAGCACATTTATGTTTTTAGACTCCTAGGGATATTTGGCTTGTAGTACAGGATGCGTACGCTTAGCAGAAAATATTATAAAAAAGTATGATCTCATTGAGAAAATTAGAAAATGCAGACAAGGAAGCAGATCAGGAAGTGAATATTATGCTGAACTTAGAGGTTTATGGGAAGAGTTGCAATTCTATTCAAAGACAAAATGCCAAAGTTGTCTACAAGAATGAAATGAAGAGTTTGAAGAACGAAAAGTATTTGACCTGCAATGGGGTATTTCTTCAGAGTATGAGGCTGTAAGAGTATGAGGCTGTAAAGAATAATATTCTTAGTAGAGAAGAACATCCTTCATTGAGTACAATCTACTCTCTTTTACTTTGGGAAGAATCCTTCATTGAGTACAATCTACTCTCTTTTACTTCGGGAAGAAGACAGGAAACAGTTAGAAAGAAACCAAAACCATTTTAGAAAATACTGCCTTCGTGGGAAAGAATAATTCTACTCCTCAATTTTCTCGTGGGAGAGGAGAGCAGACAGACCTATTATGCTTCGATGACAAACCCTCTGAATGTGGGTCAACCTTGATCATGGGCAAGCCTTCCTAAACCCTGCTCTTCCTCTTCCTCTTCTTTCTGGGACCTAACAAAGACAGTCCGCCGGTGCATTCACCGTAAGAAATTTAGTCACAACAAGGAAACCTCGTTTTAATCTCCATGGGAATGACCAGGTTATTCGGTGTACAGTAGATTCGAAGGGTATTCGCAGACGAGGTAAGCCAATCTGGATGGCCAAATGAATGGTCTTACATGTGACATGACAGTTCGCTACTCTCGCTAGGGATGAACCTGAGTTGCTTACGGCCTCTTATTAACTCTCTCGCAAGCCTTCGTGCTCTTGTTCTCTAGCCGCGACCTAGTAAGAATTTAGTTACCCTTAATGCTTCTAGTACCCTTTAATACTTAGTACCGCTCGAAGAATCACGGGTTGTTGACTCGGGTGTGCTACCGATCATAAGGATTTTTCTTCTTCCTCACATTTGTCAGTCTTATAAAACCACCTTTTATATCCCTACCATCGCCTCGTGGTCTCACGGCCTGCCACACACCTCGCCACCGGCTATGGTAATATTAACCTCACCTCCTCCATCCACTTAACCAATGTTCTTCATGTTCCTCCTAAATTATCCTACTAATCTTATAATCTCGCTCATAAACTTACCAAGGATTTAAATTGTGCAAGAATATTTTTCCATTTTCTTCATTGTGTCTTTCAGGATCTCTTGCCACAAGGAGGACGATTAGAGTTACTGAGGAACGAGGAGCGGTCAGTATCATCTCTCTCAATGGTCCAGGTGGCTCCACCCGCCCGATGTTGCTTACTTTCATGTCAATCACTGTAGCCTTGAGATTTGGCTTCAACACAAGCTGTGTCTTAGACATCCTCCTTTCTCTTTACTTAAGTCTATATTTCCATCTTTATTTTTTAAAGAGTCAAAGGGAGCTTCTTTTCATTGTGATATCCTGTGAGTTCGCTAAATATCATCATGTATCTTTTTCCTCCTAGCACTAAGAAAAGTATCGAGCCTTTCGCTTCTTATCTATTCCGATGTTCGGGGGATCCCGGGGATCCGTTTGTCTAATATTTCTCGGGTCAAATGATTTGTTTCATTTATTGATGATTGCACTCGCATACAACTTGGATCTTTTCCTCATGAAAGACAAATCTAAAGTGCAAAAATTATTCGTTTCAGCTTTTATCGTATAGTTCAGTACTCCAATTTGGAAAATCCATAAAATGACTACGTCCCGATAATGGTAGGGAGTATGTCAACCAAACACTTTCTAACTTTCTTAAAGAAAGTACATGGTATTGTTCATGAAGCCGACATGTGTTGGATACTCTTCAAAGAAAACGGGACTGTCGTAGAGAAAAAATTGTCACTTACTTGAAATAACCATGGCACTACGATTTTCCAAATGTCCTGCTCCACCATATCGTTTTTTTTTGTGTGCTGTTCGTTTTTTAAATGCCTTCACGCTTTGTCCGATAAATTGATTACCATCTCGTGTCCTTGGCAATGAAAGTCCCTGCTCAACTCATAACATCCTTTTTCCCTTTCCTCGTTCCTATTATGCGTAGTCTCCAACCTCGTGTTTTTGGTCACCTGTGGACCTTCGTGCCATGTCCATCGGCAACATCGTCAGTGAACTTGATCCTTGTGCTATCAAGTGTGTCTTCCTAGGTTATGCTGCTTAACAAAAAAAAGTATAAATGCTATCATCCCTCGAGTCATCGTTTCTTTGTCTCCACGGATGTCACTTTTCATGAAGACTTATCATTCTATAGTGTACAGGAAGTTCCTCCTTCAGATATTCAATATCAGAAAGTAATACCGCTTCCGCCTGTTGAGATCCAAACAATAAATGATTGGGAGGAAGAAATAGTACATCTTCCAGAGAAGAAATGGCAAGTATATACCAGAGATGATAGAGAGGTTCGCTTTTTACAACCACCTACTACTCAGAATCCTCTTCCTGAATTGGACTTGCCTCCATCACAGGTAACATCCTCAAAGTCAGACTGTGAAGAAAGTGACTTGCCTATTGCACTTCGGAAAGGAAAGCGTCAAGTTGCAAAGTACTCAATGGAAAATATGGTGTTTTATACTAACTATCCCAAAGAATATCAAGTGTTTGTGATGAATTCAGATAAAACCTATATTCCAAGAACATTTGAAGAGGCACAACTACACCCAGGATGGAAGGCAACTATGGAAGAAGAGATTGCAGCACTTGAACGAAATAATACATGGGAACTGATGGACCTACCTTCAGAGAGGAAGACAGTAGGATGTAAATGGGTTTACACAGTAAAGTATAAAGCTAATGGCACCATAGAAAGATACAAAGCGAGGCTAGTTGTAAAAGGTTATAGTCAGTTATATGGTATCAATTATACAGAGACGTTCGCTTCAGTAGTAAAGATGAATACTATCCGAATTATTTTGAGTGTAGCAATTAATAAAAGATGAGAATTATGGCAATTGGATGTAAAAAACGCATTTTTTCAGGGAGATCTTGCAGAAGACATTTATATGGATGTACCACCTAGATACAATGACAACAAACAAGGAAATAAGGTACGTAAGATGAGAAAATCCATCTATGGTTTATAGTTTATGTTGATGATATCATCATTACTGGTGATGATAAAGAAGGTATAATTGATCTCAAGAAAACACTGAGTGATTTATTTGACTTAAAAGACTTGGGAAGGTTACACTATTTTTTGGGTATAGAGGTGATCCACAAAAATGATCATCTATTTCTAAGTCAAAGAAAATATATTCTGGATTTACTGAAAGAAACAAAAATGGAGAATTACAGAATATGTTTTATTCCCATGAAAATTGAGAAGAATATCTCACATGATTTGTCAGAACCTTATTAAGATATTGGAAAATACCAGAAACTAGTTGGGAAGTTGATCTATGTCACTATTACGAGGCCAGATATTTGCTTTGCAGTTGGATTTGTTAGTAGATGGATGCATGCTCCTACGAAATATCATATGAGTATAGTGTTTCATATTATTAGATACTTGAAGTCAACAACTACTTATGGCTTACTATATGCACCACATAATATTCTTGATGTAAAGATTTATTCAGATACAGATTGGGCAGGCTAAGAAATGGACAGAAAGTCGACTTCTGGATATGTAGTATGTTTGGGTGGTAACATTGTATCTTGGAAGAGTAAAAAACAAACAGTTGTAGCAAGATCGAGTGCTGAAGCAGAGTATAGGGCAATTGCATCAGGAATGTGTGAAGGCTTATGGATTATTTCACTCCTTACTGAGATCGGATTGAAGATAGACACTCCAATTGACTTCTTTACTGATAGCAAAGCGGCACTACAAATTGCAATGAATTCAGTCTTCCATGAAAGGACCAAGCATATTAAAGTAGACTGTCATTTTAGCAGAGAAAAATTTCTCAAGGATTATTCAATCTTACTCACGTGACTTCTGGAAATCAATTAGCAGATATCCTTACAAAAGATGTTCCTATTAATTGTTTCAAAAGAGCTCTCATCAAACTTGGCATTTCAAGTCTTCTAAACCCAACTTGAGGGGGTGTGTTGGAAACTGAACATTAGTTCAGTAACAAGTTGTGTTTGCCAATCAAAGTAGTTTAAGTTTGAGTATAATTTGTATTTAAAGTTAGATTAAGAGTTTGGATCCCAATGGATCAGATTTGATCCATTGGGAATCGAGTCACTTAAGTAAGGGTATTAGTGTCTTTTAAGTTAGATTAGATGTTAGTATAAAAACGTGTTTTGTTTAGGGTTAGGGTTGAGTTACAAATAAGAAAAACGTGTGGTAGGCGGCAGCCATAAATGGGCCGACCTGCAACTCCTATGTATTCAGCATATTTTGAAATGAGATTCAATCATTATTTTTATGGTATTCTCTTGTGTTTCAACACACAAAAGTGTTGGAAAGAAACAATAAAGAATGATCTAGCTTATTGGGAGTTAACTGCTAACATGGCACACGATTGGGATCTGGAGAAACAAAGAATCCATGTAGCCGACCCCGTCTAGTATGGGAAAAGGCTTAGTTGTTGTTGTTGTACTTCTGTAATATTTGCATAAATCAATTAGCGTCACAATTTGGGAGAGAAAGTTATCCTCAGCTTGAGCTAGCATGCAGATGGAGCAGTGCTTAAAGAACCATGTTCAAGCTTGCTGAGCAACCAAAGCTTAAGCCTGTCTTGCCTTAGCTCAATTGAAACAAGACTATTTGTTCTTCGTAACAATTTTGTTTTAATAATTGATAGCTACCTGATTAATGCTGATGCAGTACTGTTACGCAAGTGTCAATGCAAGTTGGTGTGAAAGTTTAATCTCCCTTTCTGTTTATTTCTGGATGAAGTTCTTTTAGTTTATTTAGTTAAGCTCTAATCTGTTCTAGTGGACCTGTTTATCAAATAAATGGATGTGAACCGACTTTTATAAAGCCTTTCATATTCTCCTCATACAAAATTAGATACTGGAAGGTGTGCTCTGGCTACTTTATATAATTGAAGTTCTATTAATGGCTGGTGTGGGTGTGTTCTTAGAAGAGTACAGATTCATAGACATCCCGATCTGCTAATGAATATTTCCGGGTTTCTGCTCTTATATATTTATTTTCTCATGAATGCATCCTGATAAAATTGCTATTTTTCTACAGAGGTAACACTTCCAGGGATGATGGAAGGTTGGCCTGCAAATATTATGAAATATTGGTGTCAAAGATACTCGCTCTTCTCTCGATTTGATGAAGGTATAAGGCTAGATGAGGAAGGCTGGTTCTCTGTCACACCTGAACCTCTTGCAAGGCATCACGCTTCTCGTTGTCGTTGTGGCACCATAATAGATTGCTTTACCGGTGTTGGTGGGAATGCCATTCAATTTGCAAAGAAGTATGTAGGAGTCTGTTTACCTGTTTTTTCCCCCTAACTTATTTTGGTTTAAATGCCTTTGTCACTAATTCTGTTTCCCTTTTTAGGCATCTATGGAGATTGTTTTTACTATTTATTTTGATGTCAAATCTTATAGGTCCAATTTCCTTCTGTAAGTTTCCCGAGTTTAACTCCAATCTTTTCCAGCTTCTGAGAGCCCCTGTTTAAATGAAAATGGAGAAATTTGTTTTTATTGGTTTTTGCTTCTCATACTAAAACCCAGCTTTAAAAATTCTCCATGTACCTTGGGTTAAACGTTTTCTCATACATAAAGAGGAGATAATTGGGTTATGATGGGTATGACCCTAAATCTTTGTGTACTGACTCCTAATAGAATTATGTGAGATTCAGAAGTGAAGAATTAATTGTCTATTAATAGTAACCAAATCGGGGTATTACCCAAACACGCCACCACAACCACAGATATTGGTATTTTAAGAATACGCCTCCACGACTGCTGGTTAATGATGGCTCTTATGAGGGGTTTGGCAGTAAATGATGCGGAGAAGGGTAGTGCCATTGATCTTTCTTGATGCTATACAATGCAAAGAACATCTACGATAAGGAAGAGAAAAAACCTCTTAGTGCTAGTATGCCTGTGACCCTTCTTAAAAAGCAGACTGGTGCTTCACTTTAAGCATCACGTAGGGAATCCCTGTATTTTCTGATATTAGGTGCTCTTGGCAAACCAGATTCTTTCCTTCACTTAATAATTTAGCTTTTTTCGGGACTTTGTATTTAACTTTGTGCTAGAATTTACTTTGATTAATTTGTTGATTTTCTTTTGAAATGCCATTGTAGGAGCAAGCATGTTATTGCAATAGATATTGATCCTCAGAAGATTGATTATGCACTAAACAACGCTCACGTTTATGGGGTTGCAAACAAGATAGACTTCATAAAGGCTGATTTTTTTTCTGTTGCCCCATCCCTAAAGGTATACATTGTTCTCTCACCTCTTCTTGTAGTTTCTAGAGAACTGTCGGATATTGAAATGTGCAAGTTTCCATTTGATTAAAGATACTATTGTGCACGGTAGCAACAGATTGCACATAATTTGAACTTGACTCCTGTTAGTTTAAGGTCCTCCTCCTCCGAACCAACCGCCTGATGGCCCTTTCTCTTGTTGTGATATGCAGCTTAGTGCATGACTTTGGCCTTATTGGAAGCATTATCTTAAGTTGGCTCACAAGCCATGGATGTTATTAATTCCTTGTCTTGAATACGCAGGCTGATGTTGTTTTCTTGTCTCCACCCTGGGGAGGCCCTGATTATTCTAAGGTTGAAACATACAACATCAAAACCATGCTGAAGCCGCATGATGGGTGTGTATACTCCGTTAACTGTTTCTTAAATTTTGCAGACTAGAAAAAGTTTCGAATAACTCCTGGATTTGTATCGCCAGATATTTTCTTTTCAGTGTTGTAAGGACGATCTCTTCCAGGATTGTCATGTTCTTGCCTCGAAATGTGGATTTAAATCAGTTGGCAGAATTGTCAGCCTTAGCCGATCCTTGCACTTTAGAGGTGATCTTCCCAATATCATGTTGCTGTTATTCGAAGTTTGGCTCACTATAGTAGAGATACTGAATCATTTGATATTTTACATTCCAAACCATTTCTTACCTATGCAACTGTAATATGGGGTTTCGGACATTTCTGTGCTCGACACCCATACTTTCCCACTTATCCCGTGTCAGACAATCCAAACTATTTGTATATTTTTAGTTCGATTTTTTTATATAGAGATAGTTTAGAGCTATGTCAAAAGGGACTCTCGATGGAATATTGACCAATAGTTACTTTATTTGTAAGAAATAACTCATGGAAGCCTTTTTCTCATTTAGTTTATGAGATATTTTAAATTGTATAAAACATTATAACTTTTACTTCTATATTGTCATTTCCCTGTACCGTTGGTGTCTTGAAAATTCCTATGCTGCACCCTTACTCCTT
This sequence comes from Brasenia schreberi, assembly GCA_036023115.1. Classification (NCBI taxonomy): domain Eukaryota; kingdom Viridiplantae; phylum Streptophyta; class Magnoliopsida; order Nymphaeales; family Cabombaceae; genus Brasenia; species Brasenia schreberi. Next base: position 731,245 of record JAYKKT010000082.1, read on the forward strand.
GTGGTATTGACTTATGCTGTTCTATACTTCCTGAACTCTGCATGGTTTCTGCACCTTCTGTTGTTTGATTTTTTAATTGTTTTAGATTCTATCTGGCACAACAGTATGCATGTCAAGTCAGAAATTCTTCGTTGTCGTCATAAATCATTGCCATTTCTCGCTACCTTTTGCCAAAAGTGCCCCTTGATTCTTCAGGTTGATAAGAGATCGTAATCCTTTTACATGCTTTCACAGATTTTGTATTTTCATTTTCAGGTAGAGAAAGCTTACATAAACGGTAAGCTGAAGGGGATCACTGCGTACTTTGAGATCAGTTGATAGCTAGTAAAGGATTGACATTTGCTGTGTGTTCGGCAAGGGGTATCAAGTCCTAAACAAAGCCACCGGTTAGCGGCGTCTAAAGCACAGCTAAAGGGCCATAATGGTGAGTGCTCGTAAAGCTTGTCCTGTAGTGTTCATCTATCATCTCGAATGTGTATGTAAAGCTTTCTTTTGGCTTTTTCTTGTGTCTGAAATCTTCTTGAAAAATATTTATCAATCGTCCAATCTGTGGATTTTAGCCGAGCTCCACTTTAGGTTTATCCACTGTGTGAATTTGGTTTTTGAAGAGCCATTGGAACTAAGCTGCACGAAGAGTTGACCCATGTTTTAGAGTTCACCGTCGCAGTTTTACTGATCATGATTATCAGAGTAAGAAAACATTGTTCCAACTAGACTAACGAACGCCAAGGTAAGACTACAAATTTTACAATATGTATTGATTGGATTTTGCCTACCACTGGTGATTTTGCCTTTCACTTGTGCTGCCCATTTACGCTTGACCTTTCGAGAGCATGTGTGTAATGGACAATATTGTGTTATGTACTTTTTGAAAAACCCTTAAAACTTTTAAATCACACTCATGTCCTTGAGAAACAATGGGTGGGCACGAGTGTGCATGTTGTGGTGGGCAGGATCTGACTTTCTCTCTCTCTCTCTCTCTCTCTATATATATATATATATATGTTGTGTGCTTATTGACCGGCAGATCTGAGTTTTGATTGGATTCAAGATCATTGAGCTCAATCTCTACCAAAGCTTAAGATTGAACATAACCCTGTCTCGAGCCTTAAGATTAAATCTCAATCGAACTCCAGTGGGACCGTGAGTTGAGCATCTTCCTGATGAGTTAAGTCAAGCTTGCTTCTACTCGAGCTCGATTAAACCCTTAAACGGCACAACTCTATGTGGGGACAACTGATCTAGTCTTACATATTTTCCCTCGAGAATATTAAGCATATTGTTCCTATGGTGGGTTAAATGTATTCTATAAAAGATTAAGGGTAAAACATTGTTCCTTTTTTTGCAGTAGAACAATGCGGTCTTATGAATTTTGTCAAAAAGAATCAAGAATAAGGAAAATAAAATCAAGAACAAGAAAATATACAAATAAAAATTAAGAGTAAAAAAAATCAAGAAACAGTATATTTTTACGAACATCACACAAAACAAAAGGTAATGGTTGAGTCACGGCTTCTAGGTAGGAGATCCATAGTTGAGTTGCGGTCTTTAGTAATGGAGAGACTTGATTGAATCACTTTTCTTACCAAAAGAAGCCTATAACAGAAGTGTTTTTCCTTTGTTTGGGAAGTGTTCGTATCGTGTCTCTAGTTTGAGAAATGGCTATTTTTTGTTTTGATTTTGATTGAAAATAAAAACAATACATCAAATTAATATAGTACCTTTAAAAATCACTAAAACCTTCTTCAAATTGGTCTTTTCTTTTTTTTCATTTTCTTTTTTAGGTTAGATTTAAAGAAGATGGTGGATGGTTCAATATCATGTGTTGGATCAAGTTTTGAGTTGTGGGTTGTCGGAAAAATGGTGTGAGAGGGTCGGTGAGGTGAAAACCCATAGAAAAAAGAGTTCACACGGTTAAGAGTTATCATGATAATTTTTAAATTATAAAAAGGTAAAATCAGAATCACAATAAAAAATAAGTGGATGGATAGTAAAAAAGATGTGCTAGTATCAATATGTTTTTGTGTGTGTGAGAGAGGTGGATGTTTCAGAAACCAGAGCTAGACCAAACCTGCCTGCAGAACCGGGCTGAAATCGAAACAGCAGGGTTCCTGAACGAATGGTCCAGAGCAACAGTTTTAAGCTATAATTTGGTTCCGGTTCTAAAATCCTACCTTCCTCGAATTGCTTTTACACATACTGGAATCGAAGGAGGTCTTTGTGGCCCTGGTTTCAGATTCCAGTCGAGCCAGAGATGTTCCAAACCAACGTTCTTGGTTTACCAGAAACCGGCAAAGTCTAAGTAGGGATGTCAACCGGCATCTATTTCAGACCAGGACCTGATCAGAAGAGACGCTGATTGGATACTGGTAATGCAAAGGGAAGCTTAATCGTTTGGGTAATGGTTTTTCATTTTATACGTGAATAACCCATTGAGTTCGGATTATCCATTAAATTTGAAAGTGAACGAGTTTTAATCCAATCCGTCGACATCTCTACTGGCCGATTGGGTTTGGGGCTACCTTGGACCTTGGGATCGACCCGATTCAGGCTGCTTGCAACCACCTTAATAAGGCAATAAAATTGATCCAACCGATGGATCCTAACCCAATTTGATCTGAACAAATGGTTTTTACTAGATTTGATTGAAAAATAGGAATATATTTGACTTAGGAATGGGGAGAAAGGGATGTCGCCTATACCTTATCTAAAGTATATATAATGTTATATATATGAAAATCGGATCCCACTTATTTTTTATGTACACATTTGATGATATTAGTATAATTTGAAAAAATTTAAGAATTTAAAAAAACAAAAGATAATGTTATTTCATTTATGTTTTTCTGTAACCTGAGTATAATTTAAAATATTAAAGAAATAAAAGACAAAATAATTGTACTTATGTTGCTGAAAAGTAATTATAAAGGATGACAGTTCCTACTCTCACTCTTGCTAAACTTTTTACGTTAATCTAAACTGTTTCGTTGGAGCATTCCACTAAAGAAATAGATGGTCTAAATTAAAAGGCAAAAACGTACATATTTATTTATTTTTCCAAAAAATCAACATTTCCATCTCTAGTGAATAATCTAGCATATTACCAGCGCCGGGTCGGAGTACAAGGGGTTTGGGTTTCTCTCTCCGCGGTAACGGGGCGGGGAAGGCGCGGAAAATTAACGGAGTTGGGCGTGGGCCTGAGTACCGTATACCCGTCCTGGACATTGCATCCCTAAATAGGAGCGCGCGCGCGCGCGCGAGAGAGAGAGAGAGAGAGAGAGAGAGAGAGAGAGAGAGAACAAACATGGAGGAGGGAGAGTTGGAGGTAACAATGGCGGAAGAAGAGGAGACGACGACGACGAAGAGTCCTCACGATCTGTTAGAAGAAACTAGGACGTCCATGGAGGAGATCGTCGCCAAGATGCTCTTCATTAAGAAGGAAGGCAGGCCCAAATCCGATCTCAGGGAGCTCGTCACTCAGATTTCTCTCCACTTCATCAATCTTCGTCAGGTACCCAGTCTAGTGTTTTCCGTTTCCCCTCTTGTCCCTCCTTTTACCTGCCATATACAATGGGTTTCCTGATTTGTAGGGTTTTGAGTTTGAGAAGCGTTTAAACTTGATCACTCCGTAGGATTTTTTCATCCGTTTTATTGATGAAAAGTTTCAGAAATTCGCCTTTATGCTTTTGCAAGATCGATAGAAAGGAGAAAAATGAAGGCTCAGAGGAATGAGAAACGAAAATGCAGGAAATTGATATGAAAAATATGGGTAAGCTATAAAATGGTTTTCGGGTGAAGCATCGTATCATATGTTTCAACCAGAAAATCTGAAAAGAAGTTGCATGGAACCCTAGTTTTGGCATTGGACTATGGAGGAATGCTTGATATCATATGCTTGTTGCGGCACGCTCCAATAAGAGTTTGGTGCAAGTACTGAAGGAGATATTTCAGAAGAAACAGATACTGCAGTTTGTGTTTTCTCAATTTACAGCCTATCGATGAGTGTTTGTTGTGATCGTAAGCTTGGCTCTTCACGTTCTGATAGATATTTTTGAATAGGCAGAAATATGTAGGATGGTGTTGATCAACTAGTCTGTTCCTGCTGCTTCCTTATGACAATGTCCACCGTAGCATAAATTTTGGCTCTGTATACTGAATACTCTTGCACAATCGTCTAGGTCGGTTTTTCTCGTTCTTATTGAACGCATAGGACAGAGAGTCCATCGACAGAAATTCGTGTTTTTAGGCTGCTTACTCTGTTGTGTGTGTGCGCTTGTTTTTGTATCTGATATTCTAGGTAAATCGTGCCATACTTCTGGAAGAGGATCGTGTGAAATCCGAAACTGAGAGTGCAAAGGCACCGGTGGACTTTACTACACTGCAGCTGCACAATTTCATGTACGAGAAAAATCATTACGTGAAAGCCATCAAAGCTTGCAAAGATTTCAAAACAAAGCATCCGGATATAGCGTTGGTCTCTGAAGAGGAATTTTACAGAGACGCATCTAATGAAATTAAGGGGAACCAACCAAATGGAAATGCACACGACTTGATGCTGAGGAGGCTTGATTTTGAGCTTTTCCAGGTATTACTTCCAACACTTCTTTATAGATGCTAAAAAATGGGTTGCTACGATCCTTCAAATTGTAGTAGATGAAAGATATAGCACATACGAAAATCTGATTTCCCCGCTCTCTGTCTGTTAGAGGAAGGAACTATGCCAACAGCGTGAGGAACTTGAACGTCGCAAGAAGAGTCTCCAAGAGGTCATTGCAACCCGCAAAAAGTTTCTTACAAGTCTTCCCTCCCATTTGAAATCTCTGAAGAAGGCATCCATGCCAGTGCAGCAGCAGCTAGGCATTTCTCACACCAAGAAACTCAAACAATACCACTCGGCAGAGTTGCTCCCACCTCCTCTATATGTGGTGTTTTCACAGTTGATGGCTCAGAAAGAGGCCTTTGGAGATAACATTGAGTTGGAGATTGTGGGAAGCATGAAGGATGCCCAAGCGATTGCACGCCAACTGGCGAACAAAGATACTGGTACGCATCTTTTACATACTGAATTTCGATCAAGTAGCATAGTGATAGGAATTCTGTGTCATGTCTCAGGTAGCTGTGGAAATACGGAGGACATCAGATTGGAGGAGGATGCAGCTGAAGAGGATGATGATGGGCAGAGAAGAAGAAAGAGACCCAAAAAGGCCCATCCCAAAGACAGCCCGGATGTTACTGGATTGCGCATGTCTCATCCGCTTCATGTTATTCTTCATGTTTTTGATGATGAGGCTTCAGATGCCAAGCCAGTAAAGCTTGTAACACTAAAATTTGAGTACTTGCAAAAGTTGAATGTCATCTTCGTGGGAATTGAGTCAATTCAAGAAGGACGTGAGAACATATTGTGCAACTTATTTCCAGATGATACTGGTGTTGAACTTCCTCATCAGGTACTTCTTTTCATCTTCTACATGTCTCCCTTGCAACCGTTTCATACTTGAAACTGGATCCTTGACCTTATCATTTCCTGATGAATTGTTGAGTTGCTTTGCAGATTGCCAAGCTCATTGCTGATGAAGGTATCATACTAAATGAAAAAAAATCATCTCGCCCATTTAAGTGGGCACAACACCTGGCGGGGATAGATTTCCTCCCTGAGGCGTCACCTCTGCTAACTGATACTGGAATTGTGAGTGATGATCGCCTGAAAAGTACGGCCATTCTATCTGGTCTTTCTTTGTACCGTCAGCAGCATCGGGTGGAAACTATTCTAGAGAGGATCCGTTCCCGAATGAAGTCTCAGCTGGCTCTTACGTGAGTCACTGCTTTGTGATTTCTGATACTGTTTGTAGAATTTTAAGTTTCTAGGAAACATCAAGTCATGTACCCTTTGGACAAAGATATCTTTATCTCAGGATGGCTTAACAATGCTCTTGTTCACCTTGTTTTGCTGTTAGTCACAATACAAGGCCCTTGTTTCATATCCTTCTTCTTACTGCTGTTTGTGATTGTGTTCGTTTCCCTTCTAAGTTCACTCGTTTCATGGCCGTTTTGAGTATTATGCTTTCAGAAGTAACGCATCTCTTGCTAAATTTTTTCCGGTCCTACTGCTTGAGTGATATAATTTCTTTGGCATCCATGATCGTGTGACTTGAATCACATACTTACCACTTAAGTTGAAAGTTTGGATGGCAAACAGGGAGCATTGTGATCAATTGGAGAAACTTAAATGGCCAGATCTGAAATACAGAAATGTTCCATGGGATCTGCATAATCCTCTCTGTTGTTTGGAAAGTTGGTCAACCGTGGGAACTGTTGTCACTCAGGTTCCTTCTGTTTCTGCTGATGATAAAGTTGAAGCACCAGAACCCATGGATACTGGTGCAGATGCAGGCCCAGGTCTTCTAAAGGATGAAGTTGAGAATACAAGGGAAGATGGGGAGCTTCCATCTGTAACACAGTCTATTTCTGTCCCAGACGATAGCAAAACCCCTCCCTCCTCTAAGGGTTCGAGTGAAGAGCCTTCTAGGAACCTGATTTTGATCTCAAAAAGCATTACCCCAAAGAGAAGTGCCAATGCTCGTGCACCCCGGAAATTGAAAGAGTTGGATATTTATTCAGAACTTTCATTTGAAAGTGGAAGCGAGGATGATGAAATTATTCTCTATGAGCCTGAAACAGAGTTGGTGGCAGCTAGCTCTCAATCAACACAATTTTGGAAGGATTATGCCGCAAGAGAGTACCATCTGGTTTTGAGTAGGACTACAGATAATGATCAGAAGAACATAAGTTTGAAAGCTAAGGTACCTAAACATGCATTCCAGTTGTCTTATCTTAATTTATAATTTTATACAGTTGACGATAGATCTCATTCATTTTTGCAGGTGAAGATAACTATAGAGTATCCTATCAGGCCCCCTCTTTTCTCTTTGAGTTTGGTTGATGATAAAGCTGGAGATGAACCTGCTATTTCACATCATCGGTCCTTTGAATGTTTTAATGAACTTAGAGCTCTCGAGGCTGAGGTGGGGCAATGATAGATTTGACTTTATGAACATTTTGTTTTGTCCTCCCCTTCTACCTAATGAACGAACCTTTCATTTGCATATAGTAATCCTTCTAGTTGTCCAGGTTAATCTGCACATTCTGAAGATGCTGCCCAAGAATCACGAAAATCACATTTTGGCACACCAAGTGAATTGCCTCGCAATGTTGTTCGACTATTTGGTAGATCAGTCACCGTGTCCTGGTGGGAAAGGTACGCGTGTAGTAGATGTGGGATTTTGCAAACCTATTGAAGGAACGATTCTGTCAAGGTACTTCCGAGGGCGGGACCGGAGGAGGATGGTTTCATGGAAGGACAGAGGCTGTGTTGCAGGTTACCCTTGCTAGTTTGTGATGCCATAAGCTTCCATTGTGATTGTACTTGCTTGGGTTCTCCTTAGCCACATGATGTTGATTATGCCCTCAAATCTCGAGGCTGTGTCCTTTGACAACGCGGGAGTGCTTTCTGGCTTTCTAGGAGCTGTTTTCTGTACGTGTATTTAATGTTAGTTCTTGATGCTTTTGTGGGGAAGCAATTCTTCACGCATTAGCTTACCAAATGGTACCCTTTGTTTTCGTCGACGGTGATCGTTAGCTGCAAACCTATTGAATAGGAAATTACAGGGATAAGAAAAATGTCGGTCGACTAAATATTTCTGTATTGCTTCTGCAGTTTCAGTGATGCACCTTTTGAGAGAAAAGAAGTACCAGGAATTTTAAGTGGAAAAGTGAGGTTGGTGGCAAACCCTGGTGCTGTTCTAACAACCCTTCTTCTTTCTAGTCATATCTTTGTCCCCATTCAGTTTGTGAGATCTCACAGCATGCAATTGAGAAGTCGAATTTCTGGTGTCAGCCACAACCACACATAGCTAACATATCAAGCATACTTGTTAACATAAAGAGGTTGGTTCGGATGCTTTTCCATGCCAAAATGCCTTCTATTTACACTCAAGTGAGACCAGGCACATGCCCCAGTTATCTAACTCGTGACCTTCAACTTTCTACTAGCTAGGTGAGCTAGTGCTTGCTGCGCATCAAGTCACTAATATTTAAGCAGGGAAAGAAATACATTTTCGGTAGTCTTCTGGATTCTCTACTTCCGCGCCTATGGGCCAGGATGACCTATACGTTTTCATACCCGAAAATGCCTTCGTATATGAATGCTTGGTGGTTGCCAATTTGGCACCTGCTGATTTTGGAGTGGAACTCTCCACTAGCAGCAACATTTTTGAAGCATTGTTGGTTCTAGGTGGTTTGGGAGGTTGGTTTTGGTTTCGAATTGACTTTTGGAGAACACGAACTATAATTGAACAGGGGGTCCCGGTCTTGGTTACCATCGGTTTTGCATGCAGTTCAGTTGTATTTGAACTGGTATGTCGGTTCTGAATCGGTCATGTCTAGATCTTTTCATAACAAAACATGTGTTTGAGAGAGACAGAAGCAACGAAGAAGTAGAGATTTTCATTTGAGTTACTATTTTTTGTCTGAAAATTTAATTAGCAATGCAAGCATGAACCTGTATGTACAAGTAATAGTATAAGCTAAGCCTGGAGCTGTTCTATCAACCCTTCTTCTTTCTAGTCATATCTTTGTCCCCATTCAGTTTGTGAGATCTCACAGCATGCAATTCAACAACAACAACTAAGCCTTTTCCCGTACCGTGTCGGCTACATGGATTCTTTGTTTCCACATAGTCCTATCATGTTAGAAGTTAACTCACAATAAGCTAGATCATTCTTTATTGTTTCTTTTCAACACTTTTGCGGTCGTCTTCTACCTCTTTTAATACTTTCAAAATCTAGTTTTTCATGCCTTCTTACATGTTCTTTTGATCTTCTTTCTATATGTCCAAACCACCTTAAACGATATTCTCGCATTTGGTGTCACACATAATTTATTTCTAATAACCTCATTATGTATACGGTCTTTTCTGGTATGACCATTCATCCATCTGACATCTTTTATACATGTTGATGATTAATTGCCTAATACCTAGAACCATAAAATATGGCAGCTCTAATTGACGTTCTATAATATTTACCTTTTAACTTTAATAATATCTTCTTATCACAAAGAATACTTGATGCTCCTCTCCATTTTAACCAACCAGAATTAATTCTATGCTTAATATCTCTATCAATTCTTCGTCTCTTAAAAATTGACCTTAGGTATTTAAAACTTTCCTTTTGAGGATGTAATGTGTGTCAATTTTAATTTTTGTCCTCTGAAGTAATTAAATTAACAAACTTACATTCCATATATTCTGTCTTTGTTCTACTAAGTTGGAAGACTTTACTTTCTAATGTTTTTCTCCATAATTCCAATTTTCTATTTACTTTTTCCTTAGACTCCTCCATTAACACAATGTCCTTTGCAAATAACATACACCAAATCTTGAATATGTTTTGTTAACTCATCAATCACCATTATAAATAAGTACGGACGTAAAGTTGATCCTTGATGTAACCTAATATTAACTTCAAAGAAGTATGTCATTCCTTTATGAGTCCTCACACATGTTTTTGCACCAACGTACATGTATCTTATAAGGTTTATGTATGTCAATGGGATTTTTTTTTTCAAGGTTCTCTAAAGAACCTTCCTCGGTACCATATTGTAAGATTTTTGTAGATCAATAAATACCATGTTTTTTTGCTCTAAAATGTTTCATAAGACATCTCAAAAGATGAATCGCTTTAATAGTAGATTAGCCTCACATGAATCCAAATTGGTTCTCTGTTGTGTTGTACTCGATACTTGTTTTAACCTAAGTTCGATAATTTTTTTCCACAATTTCATAGTATGGCTCATTAACTTGATACCCTGATAATTTGTACAATTATGAATGTCTCCTTTGTTCTTATATATAGGCATAAGTGTACTTGCTTTCTATTTTTTAGACATCTTTTGGTTTCTCCATATAGTCTTGTGAGTGATTCATGTTTCTCCTACGATTTTTCAATTGTGAAGTCGAATTTCTGGTGTTAGCCACAACCACACATAACTAACATATCAAAATCATGCTTGTTAACATAAAGAGGATGGTTCGGATGCTTTTGCATGCCAAAATGCCTTCTATTTACACTCTAAGTGAGACCAGACATGCCCCAGCTATCTAACTCGTGACCTTCAACTTTCTCCTAGCTAGGTGAGCTAGTGCTTGCTGTGAACATCAAGTCACCAATATTTAAGCAGGGAAAGAAATACATTTTCGGTGCCTTCTGGATTCTCTACTTCCACGCCTATGGGCCAGGATGACCTATACGTTTTCATACCCGAAAATGCCTTCGTATATGAATGCTTGGTGGTTGCCAATTTGGCACCTGCTGATTTTGGAGTGGAACTCTCCACTAGCAGCAACATTTTTGAAGCATTGTTGGTTCTAGGCGATTTGGGAGGTTGGTTTTGGTTTCGAATTGATTTTTGGAGAACATGAACTATAACTGAACAGGGGTCCCGGTTTTGGTTACCATCGGTTTTGCATGCAGTTCAGTTGTATTTGAATTGGTATGCCGTTCTGAATCGGTCATGTCTAGATCTTTGCATAACAAAACATGTGTTTGAGAGAGAGAAGCAACGAGGAAGAAGTAGAGATTTTCATTTGAATTACTATTTTTTGTCTGAAAATTTTAATTAGCATTGCATGCATGAACCTGTACATACAAGTAATAGTATAAGCTGATAGATATGTCTATTTCAGTATCATGCAAAGATTTGTGGCTGTCACTTTGGGTAATAAAATCGGTATTTATTTGGTTGTCCTTTTCTTTTGGTTTGGCAAATTTGGATATATATATGTGTGTGTGTGTGTGTGTGTGTTTGTAAACTTATGTAGAATGCATTTCCTATCAATATGAATTAAATTATTCTTTATCATTTCCTTCTAATAACTAGAAAAAGGAAAAAAGAATATATTTACATGCTTATTAGGTTGTCACTCCTATGTGGTGGCCCCGACTGTAGTTTTAATGAATTCGAACTCATAAAAAATATACCCATTCCAAAACTCAAAACCAAAAATATCCTCAATCCTTGGATATCGAATAGACCAAAACCCAAAACCAGAGTCAGGCCAGTCCGGAACCGTGGATTTTGGGACTGGCAGTGCCAGTGAACCTGAAACAGGCAGTGTCCATCCTCAAGTTATGCTTGGAAAACGAAACAATTTCAATGATAACTGCTTTTTTTTTGTTACAAGAGGAGCCGGAGCCTCACACACACATGCACCCTCTGGGAGTCGAACTCCCCACCAGCAGCTAACGAAACAGCTTCAATGATAGCTGATTTTACTTGGCAGTTGGACTCTGAAATCAATTTCGACCACAGCCCAGGATTTTCGGCCAGATATTCGCGAACAGGAAATCCAATCACACCAATACCAACCACAAAATCCTCAAAAATCCCACGACCAAGGAGATTCGAGGCGCATCCGCCACTACTTCCGTTCATCCTGTTTATAGGAATTGAAAATATTCTTCTCTCTCCTTCAAGAATGAAACCCAGCTTCTTTGTCAACCTCAAATATCAAAAACAAAAATCAAACAAGTTTCCATACTCCACGTAGCCTGGACGCCATTGTGGCGGAAACGTGGCTATATACATCAACGTGTGTCTGTAAACAGAAGGAATCGAGCAGCTGCTGGCTCACTTTCTTGGTTCCTGAGAGAGAGAGAGAGATTCTTCTGTTTGATTCATTGATGGTCTTTCCGTTCATCTGATTCCTAAATTTTGGTTTGTTGGTTGTTTTAGAGCTTTGGTTTTATCATTTATATAAACAGTTGCCAAATGGCAGTTCGGTCTCTGTATATGGCTCCCCTTCTTCCCTCTGCACAGCTCTCTGATTCCTTCCACCGCTCCAGAGGCCAATTTTTCTTCACCAACAAACCTGAAAAGCCCGGCCGGCAGAAAAGGATATTTGCTTCTTCTTCTTCTTCTTTGGTTGAGGAGCCTCCATTGGTGGGTTCAGATCGAGAAGGTCCGCGGAGCAAGCAGAGGCCTTGGAATCTCCGGGTTCTTGTCGCCGGCGGCGGCATCGGCGGTCTCGTCTTAGCTCTTGCTGCGAAACGAAAGGGGTTTGATGTTGTGGTGTTCGAGAAGGACATGAGCGCGATAAGAGGCGAGGGGAAGTACCGGGGGCCCATTCAGATACAGAGCAACGCCCTTGCTGCGTTAGAGGCCGTCGACCCCGATGTCGCCGAGGAGATCTTGAGGGAAGGTTGCGTCACGGGTGACCGGATTAATGGATTGGTTGACGGTATCTCTGGCGAATGGTAAGCATGAAATGTCTCTTCCTTCTTTCTTGTACCCACTCCTTCCTTAAAAATTCATCATTGTGTTGAAATCCTGTTCGTCTATGTATAGTTCTTACATAAACGTGTAAATCTCTCTCTCTCTCATACACACACAAAACGCTGGAATTTTGTAGAAAACCTGATATTCTGTCCATAATTCCCTTCTCATTCCCTGAATAAAGTCGGTTGTACTGCACGTAACTCTCCCTCTCTCTCTCACATACACACACAGAGTGGATTTTTGTATTCTCTGCATAATTCTCTTCTCATTCCCTGAAGAAAGTCGGTTGTGCTCTCTCTCTCTCTCTCTGTGTGACAGGTATACCAAGTTTGATACCTTCACTCCTGCAGTCGAGCGTGGCCTTCCCGTGACGCGGGTGATAAGCAGAATGACTCTGCAGGAGATCCTGGCTCGCGCGGTAGGTGACGATTTGATAATGAACGACAGCAACGTCGTTGACTTTGTAGATGATGGCAAGAGGGTAAGATTCATTTCGTGTTTTAAATATTTCCGGATGCTTTTTGAAATTTCGTGTGCTAGTCATTCTGCTGAATACCTGAAGATGGTAGTCCTTTTGTCTGGCATATGAGAATTGAGGGTTTAGATTTGGACTTGTGGAGTCCGCAGATTGAAGGTCAAATCGTTGCATTGATATTAGAAGTTGAGGAGATGTTTCTATTTCATTGAATTATATAGACATCTATGAGTAATGATAGATATCAGCTCTCCTTTTTCTTTGTTGGACTGTACCATGATCGGCTTGGACACCCCCAAAATTCTGATTTTGGGGGCCTTACATCCGTCGGCTAAGAGGTTTGCAGCTGATTGATTACGGATTATTGGGGATCTCCGTCTTAAAATGTTAAGGGTCTCCGTAGTTAAGTTGCTTCCAAGTAACTTAGTAATTGAAAAACCAGTCAAACCTTTTTTTTACTAGCTAATTTAAGTATAGGGGGCTCGCCAGTCTGATATTATGCAAGCCGGTAAAAAGACCAGCTTGATAGAGCTATCTCAGCAAGCTCTGGTTGAAAGAAGCTGCTTTAGTTGGTATCGAGTTCCATTTAATTAATCAATCACATGTTTAGTCAGTGGATCCAAATACATGCTCCACAAATTGAATGCATTTATATAAAGAGCCAAAGGTAGAGGATCCACGTGGTCAGTTTGAAAAATTTTTGTCAATGAAATGGGTTCCAAATGTAGAAACCGGGTAGAATAATTTGAAAGCCCTTGGTTTTCTTGGGGCCATTTGGATCATCTCCTATCAGTATCAGGGTAATTTGCTGCTTAGTGGCAGTGCTTTGTTCTTCACAATGCGTTTGATTTGAGGACTACACTAACCAGGACTTGAACTATCCGTTCAAGCCACCATAAATTCATTATGCTACCAAATATTGCACATAAATGTAGATGGGCTTTTACGTTTGCATTTTGTTATAGTAGTAATGCTAATTATTTTGTTGCATTTCACTGTCTTTCAAGTAGCTTGATTGGTTTGCAATATTTTTCTCCTTTTAATTCAGGTTACAGTGATACTGGAGAATGGGAAACGTTATGAAGGTGATCTTTTAGTTGGCGCTGATGGAATCTGGTCTAAGGTACTAGAAATCTGTAATTCTCAATTGCTTGTGGTGGATAGTGGTGTGAAGACAGGCTGGCTTATTATAACATAGGCAATAACGTTACAGTTGGAAATAGGTGCGGAAGAACTTGTTTGGACATCAAGATGCAGTTTACTCTGGCTACACATGCTACACTGGAATCGCAGATTTTGTGCCTCCTGATATTCAGTCTGTTGGGTGAGTTATGCTTTGAAATTGAAATGACCAATTTCGTTGTCCTTGAAGGGAATGGCTCAAATGGACTTGCACTCATGGGCTTTTTTTATGCAGGTACCGTGTATTCTTGGGTCACAAACAGTATTTTGTTTCCTCCGATGTGGGTGGTGGAAAGATGCAGTGGTATGCATTTCACAAGGAACCACCTGGTGGTGCTGACGCTTCCAATGGTAAAGTTTTCTGTCTGTCTGATATTTTATTGTATATCTACTTTTTCTGAACATATAGGACGGTTTGTGTTTGTCGTCCTCCTTTCTGTGCAGTAAGAATAAGATAAAATGCTACCGTTGGAAACATCGCTGCATTAACGGACCAGAGTTGAGAGAGCACATTTAATTCACAAAGCCTGGCCATATAATGATTTGACCGTATATGTCGCTTGGGAAAGAGAATTATCTTCGGTATGCTGACTTGGTTGGAAGACTGGCTTATTGCTTGAGATGGACACAAGATTTTCCCGTCAATATTTAAAGTTCGACACTGTTTGGCTGTCTTGAAGTGGGTAGAAATGGTGTGTTATGATAAGTAAGATAGAGTTGTTGCATGTAGATTATGATTATGTGCTTCAGATAATTACACCTACTTGTTTATGCGTGTGCATGTGTCTATGTTCTTGAACGCATGGCGCCTTTCATTCTGACACATCTTTTCTGAAATATATTGATGCAATATTTTCACATAGTAACTTCTCTTTTGCATATCATAAAGTAACTGAACACAGGAATATTTGCTTCCTTGGAGAAGCTTCTTTCAGATGTGGGAAAACTCTAAATCTAGGACACTTAACCCCAGGACCTATGCTTAGGAGACTTTAAGTGTGATATGAGGCTTACAGAAGTACTAGATGTAATGTAACTTTCTGGGAAATTAATATTTTCAATATGATCCATCATGTATGTTTTTTTTATAGTTTTTGTTCTAACAAAAGGTGACTTGTATGTTGTTAGTTTTGCAGGTAAAAAGGAAAGGTTGCTTGAGATATTTGGGAAATGGTGTGACAAAGTTGTAGACTTAATCCTTGCAACAGATGAAGATATGATCCTTCGTCGGGACATATATGACAGAATTCCAGTTCTTAATTGGAGTAAGGGTCGTGTGGCTTTACTAGGTGATTCTATTCATGCTATGCAGCCTAATCTGGGACAGGGTGGCTGCATGGCTATTGAGGTATGAGATACTTTTATGCATCTATTTTGTTTACCTTAGGGTTTTAGCTTCTTTTATCAGAAAAATATATAATTGAGAATTTGTAGGGATGCCATTGTTTGGTTCGAGGTTGAGAGTAGAACTGAACCGTGAACGCCCCTAGTTGTACCATTGTTTAAACAAATGCATGTGTGTGCGAGGATATGTGTGTGCAAGATTGAGGAAGAATATGTTGGTCGTTCTTAATTTCTTTCAGGATAGCTACCAACTTGCTCTAGAACTTGAAAGAGCTTGCAAGGAAAACATTAAATCTGGTGAACCCGTAGACATATCATCTTCCTTGAAAAGGTACTGTTAACTTTTTGTATGTGTATTGGTGTAAAGATTCATGCTTGTTGTTCCATAGAATGCTCAACAATACTGGTCCTAATTGTTGTCATTCTTTCTTCTTAAACCAATTTCTTGTTTATAACAGTTTATCAGTTGGAATTTGCTTTATTGTCATGCATTTGGTTAAATGTTTATTTCTGTGATTCATGCACGACTACTTCTAGGTATGAAAAGGCAAGGAGAGCACGGGTGGCTATTATACATGGCATGGCTCGTATGGCTGCAACAATGGCAACAACTTACAAGCCGTATCTAGGAGTAGGGCTTGGACCATTTTCTGTAAGAATCTGGTAATTGGGAATTATCAGCATAATATTTTATATCCAATGACTTAAATCTCTTGAATGATGCTTTTCAGTTTTTGACGAAGCTCCGAATACCTCATCCTGGAAGAGTGGGTGGTAGAATTTTCATCAAGCTTGGAATGCCGCTGATGCTGAGCTGGGTCTTAGGTGGTTATAGGTAAGAGAAAGACATTTACGTTGTGGATAGAATATTTGTTCTTCATGTGATGGTCCTGCATCTGCTGATGTAATATAACTTACATATGATAAAATGCAAGGATGGCTCATGGGTAAGAACAATGCAACTGCCTTAGTCCCCCAAACTTTAAACTCTACAGTATCAATCTTCTAGATGCCAAATTTGTTGGCACTTGGTAACATCTAAGTGCTTAGGTCCCAAAATTTTAGGCCACACTTGTATATCCAATTTCGTAGGCCCAAAATTTTTGGACTTTCTTTAGGCTTCAACTTGTGTTGAGCAACCCCTGTAACTACCACAGGCATAAGGGAGAAAAATTGACTTTCAGTTCAAAATGTATAAACTACTTTTGGTTCTCGACGATATTTTCCTGATTCTTTTTCCTAAAAAATTTACTGCCTTTTGCAGCCCAAAACTTGAAGGGAGATCACTGAGTTGCAGACTATCTGACAGAGTATGTCTGTTTGGAATTTTAATCTTTTCAATGACAAATTATTGAAATCTTTTTGTCATCTAAATCTGCCTTTAATGCGCTTTACGAGGTAGGCAAGTGAGCATTTAAGAAAGTGGTTCGAAGATGATGATGCTCTAGAGAGTGCCCTTAATGGAGAGTATGATCTCTTTATGTTAACTTATTTCCTGCAAGTCATTTCATGGAGTAACGTTTCTTTGCTTCCTCTTGCTGATATGATTAAACTCAAATATACAGGTGGTACCTCTTGCCCGCCGGCAGTGGAGCCAATATTCCTCTCCAACCTATTCATCTTAGTAGAGATGAGCATAAACCTTGCATTATTGGGTATGTTTCCCTTAATCATCTGCATAGGACTTTTCTAATTTAGAAGGATACTTTCTATCACCATTCTGTATCTTTGCATCTTGGGAGCTAAAAATTTAGGTTCATTGCAGCAATGTGGCGCATGATGATCATTCGGTAGTCTCGGTATCCATACAGTCACCACAGGTAAGTTCTTCCCCCAAAAATGTCAAATTGAAGATGGACTGTAAAGCCTATGTGATGAGGTTGTGTGAGTGTGTGTGCGGGATATGTGTGGTACCTCAACTTCTGAAGTCATGAGCATCAGGACATGGAAATATATATATATATATATATATATATATATATATATATATGTATATTATACGTATTTACTTATATATATAATTTTATATATTGACAACAACTCATGAAATTAAAAGAAATTCGGGTTTCTAAAAGTTTTTACCTAGTAATAAACTAATAATCAGTCAATATTTCCTGAAAGTGTCCAGAAACATGGCACTAAAGCTTTCTTTGAGTTAGATATTTTTAGTTAAAAAATATTAAGATAATTAGTGCCAAGTTGGACTCAGGAAAGTACATGTATCAAGTGCCGGAGTATCAGACATGGGTGCAACATCTTAGTAGAAGTGTGAATGTGAGATACGACCTACTTTACTCCAGTGACTCTATTGAAAAATTGATATGTCTAGTCTGGCAGTCTCATGGTTAATGGCTTAACATGCCAGCATTTACATCCTGCCATTTTGAGGCATAGCATAAGCCAGTGGTGGATCCAGGAATTCGTTTGAGGGTGGGGTAAACTTCAGGTTTGGGTGAGGCGGGCTTTAAAATTTTACTTTTTTTTATTGAAAATTTGAACACTTATTCAAATTTTTCTGAATTTTGATAAGCTTCGTGGACGTCCAAGGTGTAAAGCCTTGAATATTTGTTTCAGCATAAGTGAAATCTTGGTTGACTTGTTGAACTTTTGTTGTTTTTAGGTCTCTGAAATGCATGCTCGCATCACATGCAAGGATAATGCCTTCTACTTGACTGATTTGCGCAGCCGGGATGGCACATGGATAATCGAGTAAGTGAGAATGGAGAAGGATGGTGCTCTTTTTGTCTTGATATCTTATTTACAGATGCCTTCTGCAGTGTGGAAGGGAGGCGCTATCGGGTGCCGGCAAAATTTCCCGTGCGGATCCGGCCATCTGATACGATACAATTTGGTTCCGCCGAGGAGGTACTGAAAATCTGTCTTGGTTTACAAAAATATTTGTAATGTTCTTATCCCCCGTCATCGTTTAGCGTAATGTTGTTAATCCATGTCATGGTTGTGCTCCTTTGTCAATAGCCTGAGCTAAAATTAGTACATGAGATTTTAATTAATTGACATGAATCACCAAAAAGAACAGGCGCATGAAGTTTGAGGCTAAGATGATAAGAGTTCTATTAATCGTATGTGTGTGCCTCTCTCTCTCTCTATCGATATTTTTATATATATATATATATATATATATATATATATATATATATATTATCGAGACAGAGAGTTAGAGAGAGAACAAGTTCTTGAAGAAGTGTTTGAACCATGTCAATGTTCTCATTCTTAGCAATTTCTCTCTTCTTTCTTTTTGAGAGAGATTATTAAGAAAGATTTCTTTTAAAAATCTAGGATGCCTTCGAAAAATTCAGACATGAAGAAAGTGAAAATAAAGATTGTTTCTAATGACATTTTTCTCAACAGAGTGCATAAAATAGTTTGAAGAAGGTTACAAAATCGACATATGAAAGTTAAAACTTAATAAATAATAAACATACGAAGACTACCAATCAGTGATCGGATGGTTTCTTCCAGTGTCAGTCTACTGGAGCCTGTTTGATAACAAGTATTGCAGCCTGCAGTACAGGTACTATAGACCCAGGCCCCTTGCTGTTTCAAACGAGACCCACCAGAAAGAGCTGTAGGAATTGGGCCTACAGCCCCGCTTTTGCTCCCAAAGAGCAGCCCTCCCTCAATGGTGGGCCACTGGAGCTGGGTCTGTAGTACCAGTACCGCAGGCCCAATACTTGTTATCAAACAGCCCCTCGTTCAGCTGGAGTGTAAATAAACAATTCATATGAAAGCCATGGAATTAACTGTTTATTCCCTGTTATTGATCTATCAAATGCTATACTTTTAGTATAATAGTGATCTTCCTAAAACTGATTCTTCAGAGAAAATTCTCTTTGAATGTGCAGGCAGTATTTCGTGTAAAAGTACAGACAGATCTGCAAGAACACAGTAACAGGGGACGCGGTCTAGCCACCGTATGATCGAAGTTGAAGCTTGAAAGAGTAGGAATCTAAGATATCAGGCCACTTAATAATGGCTTATCCTACTAGGAGCAAAACCTGGGAACACAACAAACAGGGGTATACGTTAACTATGCTGATATATTTAGCTTACAACCATCCAGAAGAAAATTGGTTTAAAGGATTCTCGAACTGCTTTTTCTACAATCTAGAGGAGCATGTGGTGTTGCCGCTCGATACTTCATTCTTCCATAAATGGCTCGATTTGTATTTTGGCAAAGTTGTGACCCTTTCATTCTTTCTGGAAGTATTTGAATGCATGAAAATAGAAATTCACCGAAAATATTCAACCACGTTTTTTATCTCCTTGTTTGCTTTTCTTAGGTAAATCAAAGACGGCTGGATTGTATCCTGTGTAGGGTGTTCATGTTCTGGTTTGGTTAGGTTCTAGTTTGAACCTCAAACCAAGCCCCATGTAACCAGTTCTGAATTTTTGGAGAACAGAGACAACCCATTTAAACCATAGAACTATGCCAAGCTAAAACCAGGGTTTCAGTTTGGTTCAGTTCTCAAAGACGGTTCGATACATTAATATGCAACAGTTGGATTTATAGCAAATAATCAATACCATACAATACGATATCAAAAATTTTAAACAGATAAACTTAGAAAATGAAAGGGTTTGTGAGTCATCATATGATTTAAATCGAGGGTTCGGATATGTATATATATAGGAGTAATCGCAAAGATTTGAATTGTCAAATACAATGATATATTCTACTTCTTAAATTCAAATCTCTATTGTTTATCGTGTCAATCAAGAAGTGCAAATGTTTGAGTAGATTTAAGCATTTTGGATTGAAAATGGATCACTATCTCCACCCTTTCTCTATACATAGATAGATAGATAATGATCTGTTTCTCTCTCTCTAATTGGATCCTACTTAATTCATGTGTGCCACTTAATTCACAAATTTTGAAGAACATACACCATCATGCTAATAACTACCAGAATCGTATCATTCTTCTTCAGCGAATGCAGAATCTTACATTTCATGTGATGTGATCAATAACCAAGCAAGTTTAGCTTTTCTAAGAGAGAACGGAAGCCTTTCCAAGAACAATCAAGTGTTATCATGTTCCCAAGTCTTACAAACTGCCATAATTTACAACCCAACAAAGGGCAGACAATAGCACAGCAGTAGAATGATGCTCAAACCTGACACCGTCAAAAGGGAGCGACTACTTACCCTACAAGACAATTAGAATTCTTCTTCTTAGAGATGAAAGGACCGAGAACAGCGAAACATAATTTTTTTTATATACTTCTTTCTACCTTGGAGACCGAGATTGAGAATATCTTCTTCTCGGACTCCGGCTCCAGCTTCGGCTTCTGTTTCTACTGTGGCGGTATCTGCTTCCAAGGAAATTAAAGTGTTCAGAATTTGAGCTGCCAAGGAAATTAAAGTGTTCAGAATATCAAATTTACAATCTTGTACTTATATGATATTACAGAAGGGACATTGAATTGATTACCCCAGCTTTTGCACAATAAGAAAACAAAATGCTACGAACAAACCCAAGGCGGTACAAACCTCGGGGGAGTGCGGCTGTAACTTCGGCTTCGACTCCGACTTCTGCGCCTGTGATGTCCATATCTGCTTGTTTCGGCAAGCTTTTCCTGCCTTTGTCGTTCCTGTTCTCGCTTTCTTGCCATCTCTTCGAATAAGCCAGTTAAACCTCTTGACACCAAAGTCTTTTGCAATTGTTTCCATTCCTTCATCGTTACTATCCTCACTGCTGAAGTCTTTTTCGTCATCATCAGCATCGTCTTCATCATTATCATCTTCACTCTCCAAAAGCTGGTATCATCCTTTCCATCTCCATCGCAAGAAAACCCCACCTGTGAATATGCCCCTTTGTTTACCTGCTGTGGCTGAGTAGAATGCGACCTATCAACAAGCCTTTTCCCATATGGGGTCGGTTACATGGATTTTTTTTTCCTGCAAAGCCTTGAATTTATTTTAAGTCCAACAAAATTTTACTATGTCGAAAGCCTACGACAACCCTCCTCTTTTATCCGGGCTTGGGACCTGTCATACAAGAGTTATCCATGGGCGGAGTTGCGTTAAAATTGCATGTTCTCAGCATTTAGCCATATATAACGATAGGAAATTTGGCCTTCCATTGGTAGAAGCGATTAACAAACACAACAAATCAAAAGTAAAAGAACCTTTGTGACATAAAATTAGCTGCGAGTCTTGTCTCCATATCTTGACTAACTTGTAGTAAACCTTCTTCATCAGTAACTGTCAAAAAGAGAATAGCATGTGATAAATCGGCACTAATAGGTAGAACATGTTGAGGTAAGAAACATGGAGACATTGCCCTCATTAATTGATCATAGTAATAGAAACACATGCTCAAGAGGATATCGTAAAATTCAAGAAGTACCGACATCCTTTCCGGTGATGCTTAATTAAATCCCGGTAACGCTCAAAATTAGCAAACTCTTCAAGTTCTTCATCTTCAGTATTTTCTTGAGCTCGAATGCTTCTAGAATCGGCGTCTCGAATAAAATTGAGAAGTGCACAGCCATTAAATCTGCTTGCAAATAGAAAGAATGAAACCAAAAAAATAAAATAAAATAAACAAAATACTAGATCAAATAAAAACGCAAAGTCGAGAAACATTACCTGTCAATCAAAATATTTTGCTTCCCATTCCATGGTATTCTGTGGGGGGAGGGGGGGAAAGTCAGCAGGAGACATTTTATGAGAAGGCAGTAATTTCACGGACTTTTCTTTTAACGGAAAACGATGAATTCACCATATGAAGAGACGAGGTCACAGGATCGCCCATCACTTGAATTTGACAAATGAGAAATTTCAAAACAATGTGAACAACACCAGAAACAACCAAGCCTTTCCCACACTAGGTCGATCGGCTACGTGGATTCTTTGACGCCATAGAGCTCGATCGTGTGCCATATTAGCAGTTGACTCCAAAAACGTATGTTAAAATCATGTTAATTATAAATTTCCTTCTAACACTTTTTGCTGTCTTCTTCCCTACACTTTTAATGTGTCCACCGTCTAGTTTCTCACACCTTCTAGACGGTGAAGACATTAAACAATTAAACATCCAAAGTGAACAAATTGTCAAGAAAACGACCAGCACGACTTCTCTGCGCGCGCTTCCGGGTGGCGTCCATCAGGTCGTGCACCTTCCTTTCAGATCGACGAGCTTCGTGCCACATCTTCTCTCTCTCTCTCTCTCTCTCTCTCTCTCTCTCTCTCTCTCTCTCTGTCTGAGTTCTCGATTGGCTTCCGATGAAGAGAAGATCGATCAGGGTGCCTCCAAAAGGCAGATTTTGGGATCGCAGCAGGAGATACGTAGCCTTAATTGGTTCCCCTGTGAAACCAAGCTCTTTGATTCTCCCTAAATTGGGAGCCGGGTCCTCCACCCCTCTTTTCTGCCGGACGGAGTGGATCGGGTTTGATGATTGGATCGGTGCAGTTGTTCCTTTTGAGTCTTTGATTAACTCTCTCTCCGGAGTTGAGGGTGCAAATGAGTCTAGTTGCGAGTTCCATGGTGATGTAAACTAGATATATCCGGTTCCGGTTAGTTCAAAACCTGAAATCGTAATTGAATGAACTTAGGACCGTTACAGTTTTAAGAGCATTGGTTTTGAAACAGTTTCCGCTTGAATACAAAATCATTAAAAATCCATAGTTTTATTTAAAAAAATTAGAACAACAACTAAGCCTTTTCTCATACTAGATCGGGTCGGTTACATGGATTCTTTGTTTCCACATAGCCCTATCATGTGTCATGTTAGCATTTAACTCACAATAAGCTAGATCATTCTTTATTTTTCTTTCCAACACTTTTGTGGTCATCCTCTGCCTCTTTAAATACTTTCAAAATATAATTTTTCATACCTTTTAAAGGTTCTTCTTTCTATATGTCCAAACCATCTTTAAGTGATATTCACATTTTATCCACTATTGGTGTCACTCCTAATTTGTTTTTAATAACCTCATTATGTATATGGTCTTTTCTTGTATGATCACTCACCCATCTCAACATCTTCATTTCTGTCACAGACATCTTTTGTACATATTGATGATTAACAACCCAACACTCATAACTATAAAACATGGCATGTCTAATTGTTGCTCTATAATATTTACCTTTTAACTTTAATGATATCTTCTTGTCACAAAGAATACCTCATGCTCCTCTCCATTTTAACTAACCAACATTAATTCTATACATAACATCTCCATCAATTCTTCTATCACTCTGAAAAATTGACCCTAGGTATTTAAAACTTTCTTTTTACGAGATGCAATGTGTGCTAATTTTAATTTCTATGTCTTCTTAAGTAACCAACTAATCAAACTTACATTCCATATATTTTGTCTTTGTTCTACTTTCTATTTAAAAAAATTAAAAAAAATTAGAAAAAAACAAAAATCAACCGTTTGAAACCATCGGTTTTGATTCTGAATTTATAAAAAAAATTGAAATCAAACCGAGTAGTCTCGGTTTTGGTTATGAATTCAACTGGTTTCTGATCCCATTCGGTTCCGATTAGAATCATTGGGCCCATAAGAAAATGGCTATATCTAGTGTCAATTCTCTTTCGGCCATGTTTAACATGAATTGTCTCTAGAAGCTTTGACTAGAGTTGGTGAAGGCATGAATTGTCTCAAGAAGCTCTCACGAGTTAAACCATTCATGTCATTCAAAACCTTCTCATTAGACTAGACAGGCATATTGTTTAGATTAAAAAGTAAATAAAAATTATATTCTATACCTTTTTACTTTTTGAAAACATCTTTTTACTTCTTATTTTATGAACCTAAATTATTCATTTTTCAAACAATATTTAATATATAAATAGTCGAGCATGTATGAGAGTATAACAATCTTTGAGCCTCAAAATGTGAGCTTGACTGAACTAGTTCGAGTCAAACACTTTCTTAACGAGTAGAGTTTATCATGCATGCACTTGAGCTCGATTTGGGTTGGTCACACACGACTCTTGAGGAAGGAAAACTTGGGTCTCTCTTATATATATATATACACACACTAGCATACTTAGATGTTAACATATTTACACAAATCTCAACTATTCATCTTACGAATGATTCAAATTTAAATTCAAAAAGTAAAAGGATTTATTCTTGGATGAGACTTAGAGTTATTACCTCACACTAGTTATATAGGAACGTACTTTCTTATACCTTTTTTCTTTTGAATAATTTCCTTCCCTTCGATGTATCTTTTAGTGCGCTCTATGTAAATCGTATTCAAAAGATTCTCGTGTCTTAGTATCAGAAGTTTTCATGAAACAGATAAGTTGTGTACAGTTATTTCCAAATTCAGACATCAATTTTTCTTGGCTTACACTCTTTCAAGTTTATGAAATCCTAAAAACTGGAAAACGGAAGTTTTGAAACCTAATACCTAGGCTCATGTTTGGGTCAATCTCTTTCTCCCCTCCCTTCACCAAGTACTCGATTTCATGAGAATCCCAAGTATTTAAAGCGAACCTCTTATCTTCAGGAACTATCATTTTTCCTTGAAGTGCTGCTTCATGATCACGTAGCCAGTACCTTCAGAGGGCAAAGGCTGGTCTCATCATCCCCTCGATAGAAACAGTTTCTTCTCTATGTTACAAACTTTTTTTTGGTTAGCTGATACTAACAAATTATTAATTCATGTTGCTTATTCTGAAATATGATTGCTCACTTTTTGCTGACATCTTAAAAGTATCCCTTGTTGTTCATGCTCAATTACTCTAATCTCTCTGTCTGTTGTGAAATTTGAAGTTCAATTACTTCTTGGTATGAATTACTTATGTGTTTAGCACCCTCAAGATTGATGTTTGTGTACGGGAAAACGTTAGGAAGCTGGTAAACTATGGATTTGTTACCTGGAAGCCATCAAAGATCCATTCTAGGCCTCAAGCTCGTTGGGCTTTGGAGACCAAGTGAAAGGGATGACATTCAGGTCATGGAAAAGGCAGGGGTACAAGGGAGGCAAGGCTACCAACAAAGGTTCTGTGGATGAGACAAATGCAAGTTCTTCGCTGTTTGTTGCACAAATACAGGGAGTCTGAAAAGATTGATAAGCACATTTACCATGATATTACATGAAAGTGAAAGGTAATGTATTCAAGAACAAGTGTTTGTAGATGGCGATCATTCACAAGTTACAGGCTGAGAAGTCCAGGGAAAAGGCTCCCTGCTAACAGTTTGAAGCCAAGAGTAAAGCTAGTAGAGAAAGAAAGAAGAGAAGAATATCTTGCCCAGGTAAGTTTTGTGTCAGTATTTCTTCATGGAAATAATAAAATGCAGCTAATTTTATTTTAGCAAAACTATTTGCCAAGAGAAAGCTACACATCTATGAAGTCTGAGTCTCCTAGGTGTTACCCTGGTGCCAAAACTCATAGCCAACAAAAAAATTACCCAAATGATACGGTTGATTTGTTTATCATGATTAGAATGGTTTGCTGGATTTCATCTGCCAACTCTGCCTTGATCATATATGTAAAACTTGTTTTTTTTATTCCTGCAATATGTTCATCATCCTATGGTAAAATACTACAAAATGTTTCTCTCCTATGGTAAGATAGTACTGTGTATCTTGATGCAGTGCCCTTTGGTAATTGTAATAGAGACCAAGTGCACCACCATAGGCAGCAGAGTAATCACATCTTTACTTCTTTGTTTATGTTGCTTTAATATAGCATGCTTTCCTGCACACACTGCATGATATGGTGCTGTAACACTTTCCTTTCCCTTAGCAATGGTGCTGAAGATGGAAAGAATTAGATTCTTATACGATTCTTCTTGGTCAGAATTTCCTTTTCTTTAATAAGTTTGAGTGCATTCCAACCTCCAACGTAGCTGACCGTCAATTTCTTTCTAGGTGTCGACTCCAAATGGCAAGGTGAAAGAAAGCCCCACTGTCTTCGTAGGTCACTATTGTCTATAAAAAAAGGAAGCTCCTTGATTTGTAGTGCTTTTAACCTGCTAATATCTTTCTATTATGAATTTCATTGTGAATCCATATTGGCAACCCTCATTCATAGTAGCAAATTGACTTTTGACAAACCAATATTAGCTTCCCATCGATAATCTGCTTCTTTTTCTCGTGTGATTCTTTAATGAATATGGGAACCAATCGTGTCTAGATGCCTCTCCTACAATTGCTGCATATGGCCACAGTTGATTTTATTTCCTTGATTCCACTCATTAAGTTTTGCAATTATTACAGGCAATAGGGATGCTGGGGATGGAGGACGTGTCTCCTGAGAAACAATCTGAATACCTTTTGCTGTTGCTCATTCCTCTCAGTCAGCAGGTAGAGTCGGTAGTCTCATATTCAGAGGGTGTGGTTAGGGCCTTAGTTTAATTCTTAATCGTCAGTTTTTTACCTTCTGCTGTTGATAACTATTTGTTTCATATCCAGGTTGACGTGCATCTTTGAAAGTCAAAGCGGATGATCCTGAAGAATTATCTGCAAAAGTTGCATGTGTCCAAACAAATATAATCTCAGCTATAAATGCACTCGGCAAGGTTTCTTTTGCAATCTTGGAAGTTCAAAGTTTCACAATACCAGTTACTAGTGAGGAAAGCTTTCCATGCCATATCAGTCGACAGGAATGGTGGTTTATGGCTTTGTTGATGATCGCTCGAATGCACATTGTAATCCTTTTTCTGATATTATCATTACAAATACTAGTTCTGATCCTTATATGGGCTTCTTGTGGTTGGTTGGACAGCATCCTGCTTTTAATAAATAGACTATTATACCATATTATGTAATTCACCTTAGAGAATTGGACGGTTGCTCTATATTGTTGTGTAATTAATGTTAAGTTTATGATGGTTAGGACTTTAATGAGCAGCTTGCTATATCTGGTCGGCCAACCATTGGCGTCATGTTCAAGCAGAAGCAGGTAATAGTTTGCAGTAAATGTAGTTGGGGCATCGCTGTGCTTGAACTTGCAGTAACTGGTTTTGTATCCACTTAGATAAAATTAAATGTGTTGGTTTGGAAATATGCATTTGTTTTACCGTCTAATAAAGCACATATTAGTTATCAGTTGTCGTCAATTAACTGATTAATCGAACTAACTGAATCAAATTCTTTTGGTTTGGTTCAGTTCAATTATATAGGTAAACCGGTTTATTGTTTAGTAGATATTAACTAAAATCAATTTTCGGTTTATTTGGTCTGGTTTGGTTATTGAACCAAACTGACTGATTATCACCCCTAATGGGGAGGCTGAAGCGAAATATGATCTCTGAGAAACTGGCCTTTGGTTCAGAAAGACAGTTCCTACCAATGTCGTTCCAGCCTTAAGACCCGAAGATCGCCTCTTGAGATATGTATTGAGGGGATGAACCAACCTGTCAAAAGCTGAATTCTGACCTAGTCTTGCTTGTTTGCTTAGCAGACTCACCACCTACGCGGTTACCCTGTCTCATATGGGTTGAGAACATTAGTTCAAGCACCACCATGAAAGAAAAGACCAAAAGATTGAAGTAAAATTTAAATCTAGGGGAGAAGCTCTCCGTCAGCTTGCACAGGTTCTTGGATCAAATCATATGCGGCCCACTGTTATCAATTTACCAAGGTATCGTGGAGAGGGCCAAGAACGACTTAACTGTGCCTTTTGTGCAACTCTTTACTAAAAGCTGGGGGTTCTCTTCATATTAAGGTTTTTTTCTCTCATAGCAAAAAGAAAGGCTTCAGCAAAATTGTCTAATACAACAACTACTTCTTTTCCCGTACTAGATGGGGTTGGTTACATGGATTTATGTGCTATGCTAGCATTTAATTCAATATAAATTAGACCATTCTTTATTGTTTTTTTCCAACACTTTTGTGGTCGGCCTTTTTCTGTTATAATATTTTCACAATCTAGTTTTTCATATTTTACGGGAACATCCTTTGATCATCTTTCTATATGTCCAAGTCATCTTAAACGATTTCTCCTTTCCTTTATTTTATATTCTATTGGTGCTACTCTCAATTTATTTATAATAACCTCATTAACAGACATTTTTTTATATGTTAATGATTAACTGACAAACATTGAGGTTTAATTGCTGCTCTATAATATTTCCCTTTCAATAGATCTTACCACATAAATACCTAATGCTCCTCTCCATTTTAACCAACCGACATTAATTACATACGTAACATCTCCGTCACTTTAAAGAATTGACCATAGATATTTAAAACTTTCCTTATGAGGAATGTAATGTGTGTCAATCTTAATTTTTATGTCCTCTAAAGTACCCAAATGATCAAACTTACATTCCATATATTTTGTCTTTGTTCTACTAAGTCAGAAGCCATTACTTTCTAGCGTTTCTCTCCATAGTTCCAATTTCTTATTAACTTTTTCCTTAGACTCATCTACTAACACAATGTTATATGCAAATAACATACACCAAAATACTTCATTTTGCATATGTTTTGTTAACTCATAAATAAATATGAACTTAAAGTTGATCAATGATGAAACCTCACATTAACTTCAAAGGCGTCTTGTTATTCCTTTATGAGTTCTTACACATGTTTTTGCACCATTGTACATGTCTCGTATAAGATTTATATATGTCATGGAATACCTCTCTTTTCTAAGGTTCTCCAAAGATATCTCTTGGCACCTTATCGTAAGTTTTTTCTAGATAAATAGCAAAATTGCTCAACGACAATGAAAAAAATCAAGTGCAACATATAGAGAGAGAGAGAGGTTTATCATGGTTCTGACTATGCAAAGGCCCCCCATAATGAACAAAGAAGGACCTCACATGACAGACAGAAGGTTATATCTCAATCTGATGCTGATAAAATCAAATTGTACATAAGCTGAAAATAAGCATTAATTTATCAATCTTATGGCACAGAGAAGCACATTCATCTTTTCCATTTTCAATCAGTGAAGAATTTCATGGCAGTCTGGACTTTTCCCAGAATCCCGAACAATGCTGATGCTTCGGATGTCAGTCTCTATTAAGTGGTTCCATAATCTCAAGGAGCTCGTTTCGCAAACCAGTGAACGGCATAGAATCTGTCTCAATTGGCTTGAACTTCACAAGGGTAGCAGGGACCAAGTCTTCCTCCTCGATAGTTGGGATCCGTCCACCAGAATTTGCAACTCTGGGTATCAATCTACTTCTAGGCATTGATGGCTGGAAAAGTTCAAACTCCAATCTGGAGTCTTTCAACGATGAGCTCACAAACTGAGAAAATGAAAATAAAATGGTAGATCAGTAGCTGATGGGTTATATATCAAACATCAAATTCATCAATTTGTTTGTCGACCTACATCCCAAACTTCACCAATTCAGTCATTTAAGTTTGCAATCCTACAGATTTGCATGAGTTCATATCAAATGTAAAGAAGTAAAAAACCAAAACATTTTCAAGATGGAAAACTTTGGTCTGAAAGCTTTAAGCTTTTCCGCTTAAAAAAGAAGGCTATAATGTTTCATGGGCTCTTAAAAGTTGGCTAACTTTATTCCTCAACCAAGCCAGATAAGAGTTCCTTGCATTTTCAGTGTCAAGTAACTTTCATTTACAAATACACAAGAAATCTTCGACCAATGGTAGGTAACCTTTTCTTCAGCCTGGCATCTTTCAGCAAAATACAATATCATAAAAGATGATTCAGAAGCTTTCAATTCAGTCCAACATAGTAGGTTTGCAACCATGTACAAAAGGTTCGTGCCAGTTTTGATATAATTCATGAAGATTAGGCTTCTTATTTTGTACAACAGCATGTTGGATTTCTAGGAGGCATTTTGAAGTGATTTATTACGTTCAGTTTTAAAATTATGATGGGAGTTAAATTAGTATGCTACAAAGGTTCAGAACACTGAAAACTATGATAACCATGATAAATTAATATGCTTGACGTATTCAAGCTTCTCCCTTATTTAGTCGCAGTGAAGCTAACAATATTCTGAATAAACCTGCGACAACTAACATCCAAGATCTCAAAAAACTAATTTCATCTTATAGGCCAAGAACAAGCCCAAATTGTCAGTCTGTAAGGCGATATTTTTTCCCAATGCATGCCTGAGGTAAAGGGATTACAATTTTTTCTCAGTTTAAGCCTTAAGGAGTCTAAATACAATATGTAATCAATACCAAAGAAAAGATCATGCTAGAATCTGCCAGAAATCCTAAACGACATGCATTATGCACCTTGCTATGTAACATAATTAAGACGGACGTGCCAAAAGGCACAAATTTCGCAAACCTAGAAGATTTAATTTCCATACGAAACATTCCACGATGGCTTACAAATTTATTCATTATGGTAACATATAAGTAGGAACTAATAACCACGGCACCAACCTCATAAACTGCTGTTGTTGCCTCTGTTGAATGAAAGGTACCTTGCAACACCACTCCATCAGGAAATTGAATTCGAATCACAGCAGAAGTATATCGTTTCCTAGCAATCTTTGCCTGCTTCTCCTTGTATGACTTGGGAATGAGCAGCTGAGAATCTGCAACCTTTTTCTGTCGGAGTTCAACCTCTCTTTTCAACTCATTAGCGGTAAGATTATAGAAGGAGTCCGGAAGATCAATTTTGGCTGCTACACTTTCTGGGACAGCAAAGAAAACCCGGACCTATATTGTTGACATGCTATTAGGAACTCAATACACAGTAAAACAACTTTTCGTAAAATATGTACATGTGGATGAAAAGTGAACTTAACAATTAAGATCCACACTCAAGCATGCCTTTGAGTCATTAAGAGATTGGCCTCAAACTGAATCTTACACCATCATGCATGTGAGAAAGCGTGTCACTCATATATGATGAGCTCATATCAATATCAGATAATTTGTAAACCAAAATGAGCTCAACTAGTGGCTGGACCAAGTAAAGTTATGAATAGTTTGATATATATGGTCTTTACCATCTCAAAACAAGCTCACTACAAGGTTAGTTCACTGGCATAACACACTCAGTTGTTAATCTGACTATCGTAATAAGTGTAGTTTGAGTTAATTCATTGATTAGTCAGAATATAAGTGAACTAAGACACAAATAACGGACTGAACCTAACAAGAAGTCAAAGAAAAAAACCTTTCAAATCTTCTCGACAGAGTGTAAACTGATCAATAAGCCTATATTAGAGAAACCAGAAGCATTACATCAAGGCACAAATTGGTTTAACACTCAAGAAACATGTTATGCATGAGATTCATAGGCAGAATTCACTATCTTACCTGTCTGTCAACTTTACTTGGCTCTATTGTAGGCTTTTTCGAAAGTGAAGCTGTTGATGATTGTTCATTCAAATCTGAACGTTCCAACAATGAGATTGCTTCTTTGATAAATACAATATGATCGTCATTGGGCATATCCAACATGGCCCACATCTCTCCATTCTCTTCTTGAAACCTAAAACCAACACACTCCAACAACTCCATACCTCCCAAAGCAGAACCAACAGTGCAATAGATTTTCGGATTCATCATTCTTATTCGCCTAAACTTCTCATTACCGGGGTCACCTACAATATTTCTCAAAAGCTTAAGGACCACCTCTACTGTCTCTTTAGATGGACCTCCTGACATGAACACACCAACAGAGTTCGCACATTTGTTTGTAGACTTCGTCCTTTCATCATTGCCGCTTGCTAAACCACAAAACTCCCGATCAACACTTGAATCGCCCAAGCAAATCTCAGCATGAATTGCTATTTCCTCCTCGGACTTAAACGATCTACCACAAATAGGGCAATCAAAACAATTGACTGAATTACCACTTTGGTAGCCTTCCGCGGAAGCATATAATGTACTGAATGGATCGAATCCGTCCGAATTACACCCGGAACAGTCTTTCTTTGTTGCAGTATTGATGCTGTTGGCAACAGACTGTGTTACAGGCTCATTGGTTTCCACGGTTGGTGATCGAGATTTGATCTCAGAGCCCTTAAGGGCAGTAGGTTTCCGCTTGCTTGCATGATTCTGAAGAGAATCAATACGATCCTGGTACGTGGCACCAGAGGAAGACCCCAAAACACGACCCTGACCCTTGAATTTCCCAGAAGAAGGGAAGGGATTGTTCATCTTCTTCATCATGTCCTTGAATTTATCCTTCACATCATCCATGTGGCGAACTCAAACCAAATAATCAAGCAAGAATTCAACTCCTCAAAGTGCCCTCAGAAGCTGAATTCCTGCGAATTAAAACCAAGTAATCAAGCAATAAGCCAACTCCTCGAACGATTCAAACCAATCAAACAACAAACGAAATCGCTCAAGACCCTTCAGAGACCAAATTCGAGCGAATTCGAGCGAATTCGCCCAAATAATCAAACAAGAATCCAACTCCTCGAAGACCCAGCAGAAACCACAGTCGACCGAATTCATACCAAATAATCAAATAATAAATCAACTAAGACCCTTCAGAAACCGAATTCGAAGCAAGCTTCCAAACCAAAGAATCAAATCACCGCGTGGGACTTGGAGCACTGTCTTAGAATGCAAACTACAGACGAAGAACACGAAAACCCGAATTGGGGAAAGCTCTCGAAGTTTCCAAGATAAGAAAACGGAGAAAATATCAGAATCCAGAAAATCTCTTACAAGTTTTGAACGAGAAGATCAATTTCAGACGAATTAAAGAATCAATCAATCGATCCAACTAATTGATTTCCTCGAGGGTAAATTGGACCCCGGAAAATCATGACAAGTAATTCAAGGGTTTCAAATCGAGGGTACCTTTCAGACGAAGAATTCTGACCTCCCATTGACAGGGAAGTTCCTTTAACTCACCGTTAGGGTTCAAATACGCGAGACGTGGTTCCAGCCAGGCTGACGCGGAAACGAATCCGAAATTTCAACGAATCGAATCGGTTTTCCCACCTAACGACCGTTTGAATGTGTGGACGTCTCTGACATTCTGCTGCTATCCGGACGCAAGTGTCTCAGAAAAACTGTTCAGCGGGCACCAGATTGAGACGGTTGCTATCTATTTCCTTCTTTTATAAGGGGTTTGTCCATAACAGAAAGTGTTGTCCGGTCAGTTGGGGTCCCCATATTCAAACACCCGGATTCTATTCTTCCTGTAACACATCATGGAGGCGAGTACATGCATTTTGAAAAAAACCACGAGTATTTTTGGCTAGCCATCAATGGGCCGGGTTGGAGTAGGTTGGATACTAAAGGCTTCCGACTTAATAGAACAAAGACATAATATATGGAATGTAAGTTAGTTCATTTGGTTACTTAAGAGGACATAGAAATTAAAATTGACACACATTGCATCCCCAAAAAGAAAATTTTAAATACCTAGGATCAATTTTTTAGAGTGATGAAAGAATTGATGGAGATGTTACATATAGAATTAATGCTGGTTGGTTAAAATAGAAAGGAGCATCAAATATTCTTTGTGATAAGAAGATACCATTAAAGTTAAAAGGTAAATATTATAGCGCAACAATTAGACCTGCCATATTTTATGGTTTTGAGTGTTGGGATGTTAATCAACATGTACAAAAGATGTCTGTGACGGATGAAGATGTTGAGATGGATGAGTGGTCATACAAGAAAAAACCGTATACATAATGAGGTTATTAGAAACAAATTAGGAGTGGCACCAATAGAGGACAAAATCAGAGAATATCGTTTAAGATGATTTGAACATATAGAAAGAAGATCAAAAGAAAAACCTATAAGAATGTATGAAAAACATGATTTTGAAAGTATTAAGAAAGGTAGAAGACAACCACAAAAGTGTTGGAAAGAAACAATAAAGAGTGATCTAACTTATTGTGAGTTAACTACTAACATGGCACATGATAGGGCTATGTGGAAACAAAGAATCCATGTAGCCAACCCCGTCTTAGTATGGGAAAAGGCCTTGTTGTTGTGAAAACTCAATAAACCAAATATATATACATATATATAGTGTATATGCTTATATATGTACATATATATATATATACATACACATACATGTATATATATATATATATATATATATATATATATATACATACACATACATGTATATATATGTATATATACATATATGTATATATATAAACATATGAATATACATATATATATATATGCACATATATACATATACATTGTATATATGTACCATAGAGGTAAATCGAATAACAAAAACGAAATATTTCGGTTTGGTTCAGTTACCTATACAATTCGGTTCATATTCGGTTTTGAAATCCAAAGACTATTCAGTTTTGGTTATTAAACCAAACCGACCAATGCACACCCCCTAACCCAGTGTTCTAACAAAGATATGCCATATAACCCCAAACCAGAACCATAACTGAACCAAACCGGAAGCAGAATACAAACACTCGGTTCGGAACTGCCACTTAAAATTTTCAGGTCCCAATTTGAAACCCAATTTTATTTTTCAAACAGAAGAGAAACCAAACCAAATCAAAACCGGACCTAGTTTGAGACTGTCGATTTCAAATTGACAGTTTTGGTTAACCCAGAAGCGGACATGTACATCTTTTTTTTAAAAGTACCTAATCGCGATTAACTACATATAATTTTCTTTAAATAAAAAACACATTTAACAACTAGTTTTAGTTCGTAGTCCACAGAAAAAAAACCAGTCAACACAAATACAATAATGCAAGTGAAGTTAGAAGAACAACTAAGCCTTTTTGGTTAATTCGACATGAGCACAGCCCTATCATGTGTCTTGATGACAGTTAATTCAACGTAAATTAAATAATTCTTTATTATTTTTTATAATAACATAAAAAACTCATTGTACCTGTAAGTACCCCAAGTGGGTCTAGGAACGGGCTACCCTAAACTTGATTTCAGCCCACTCCACAGTAAAATCGTCATTGCCCGTATCCAGGATGGGTTCTTGACCTCCCTAATTGTGGAGGAGGAGTGGGCTGGTCGGGTTGGAAATTATGAACCCTAAATTTAAATGTAAATAATTAATAAAGTCATTTTAATGGTAGATAATATAAAATGTACCATCTATCCCTTATCAACGCATGAAGACTTACCAAGGTTGGAAACAACTGGGCCACGTTTATTTTGGTCAAAACACATGATCGGTCATGGCAGCAATGTTTTCTTTTTCTTTTTCTCTCTTATCGTGAGAGGCCCAAGCCTAATAAGCGTGCAAGCATCCTTCTGAATCAAACTTGCCACCTATGAGAGGGCATTAAAGAACTCTATTAATGAGTTGTTGCTTTGGTGCCAACTAATCTTATTAAAATCATATTATATGATAAGATATGATTTTATTGCATAATCATACTTGAATCATGTATTAGAATGGTTGCGTACAATTTATCAACTCATACCGTATCGTACCATATGATATGATGTGATTAGATGTATTGTGTAATACAATATAGATTTTTGAAAGCCACAGTTTAAGGTTGTTTAAAACCCCCTATGGCTATTTTCCTATGCTTTCTCTTTTCAAGAGGCCTCCTATTCACTCCCTAAAAGTCAAAGTCTCAAATTACTTATATCTGTTAATGAATAATAATCTAGATTCTTATTCGATTGAGAATTATTAGAGTAAGAAAGTTTGGAAATAATGGTGATGTGATGCAATTTTCGTGGATATGTAAGACATCATCTAGTTAGAATCAAAATGAATGTGTGCCCTTGCTCTATCATGCCTCAACAAGTCTAGGTGCAAACGCTAAAAGAAATAGAAAATATATAAAGCGAGAAGAGGAGCATAGAGAATAAGAGTATGAGAAGAAGCATAAAGAGAAGGATAAAAAAAAATAACTAGGTTTTCTATATTTTTATTTATTTTAAGTTTAAAACTTTGAGAATATGACCTTCTTGATCTATAATAGTTTAAAACTTTAATGTAGTTTTGTTAAACCTTTTTTTTTATCAAGATAGTGTTATCTTTTGTGCATGCATGTGATGCATGACATTATACATGTTACAAAACCGCTTCTTATTTCTTTCTAATATGTTTTTATTTTTAACAGTTTTTAAAAAATTATAAAATTTATACATATCATACCATATTGTCCGATACGATATGATACATATATACCGATATCCTCTACCATATGATGGTACCAATACACTATTTACAAAATTGGTGTTGACAGCTATGGTTTTCAAATCACAAACTTGTTATCATGTAAAATGATATGCTTCAAGTGTTAACTTTTCCTTCTATGTCACATAGACACTTCTGAGTGAGTGTCGTGCTTATATTGGCCACTTCGACGCTCGACACTCGACCCATATTATCCGATAGCAGACTTGGTTTCCATGACTTCAAATAAATTTCAACTAGAGATAGCTTTGTGTTATGCCACATGAAATCTCTATGAAATATTGGCTAATTATTCATTTAATTTTCTTGAAGAACCAACTATTAAAATTCTTAGTCAATGAGAACTTGCAAATACTGCATTGAGAGCAATAGCTCACCGGGCTAGTAGGTTGACTCACAAGTTAAAGTTCATAAGTTCGATACCTGGAGCGTATATTGGCCTTATGTATGATCAATACAATTTGAGACCCACCTTAAAGGACCTCTTTCTCCACAAAGCCATTGCTTACGTCATCCGAGCCTAGTGCCTTCGGCATCGGTGTTCTTAACTCTTTCAATTCACTGCAAGCAATGGCGGATTCGGCGAGGTGAAGCATGTGTCTCACTCGAAATATGAAAACTTCTTTCATCTAGTGTATATAGAGAAATACAAATATTTTGTGGACGTGAGATACAAGTATACCTCACTCCAAAAAGATTCATGAGTCTGTCACCCCTACAAGTCTCCCTGCTTTACTGGAAATTGAAGAGAGAATGGAATTCCCTGCCGTAACTAGAAATCAAACTCCAAATGGGTGAGGTAATTTTATCCTTTTTTTTTAGAAAACTAGTATTTTGCATAAGTAGAAATTGAAGAGAGAAAAACATTTTCCACATTACTTTAATTCGTTTTCTTTTCTATTCATTTGTCTTTTGATAGGCAATCTTCGGTTACCTAGAACCCACATACTTGAATCCGGACTTACACCTAGACAGCACAATGCCTTACTACTGCTCTATGTTGCAAGCGCTTTTACATATGTAACATTTATATATATATATATATATATATATATATATATATATATATATATATATATATATATATATATATATATATATGTATGTATATATATATATAGAGAGAGAGAGAGAGGCCTGCACTCATCCATTCTCAAATCTACACAAAGATTTCAAGCATTTAATAGTTGAAATCAACAATAAATATCTTTAAGCAAAACAATACTAGGTGCATTCAATGCGATGTGCAACAAGTACAATAGTATTCTTTGATTTATTAATTAAAAACTCAATCATTGATCTCAACATTGAACGATTGAGCTCTTTAGGTTTGAGGACAAATGGTTGTGTATCTACAATGTTCTTCTCTCTCTATTGGTTATGAGTGTTGGGTTGTTACTCATTAATGTGTAAGATACTAAGTGGATGCATATGAGGTTATTATAAACAAGTTGGCAGAAATAAGAAAAAATTGTTTAAAATGATTTCATCACTTAGTAAAGCGATCAAAGAAAGCTCCAATAAGAAGATGTGAAAAACTAAAAGATGAACATGTTAAAAGAGGGCGATAAATACCACAAAAATTGTAGGAAAGAAATAATAAAGAATGATCTAACTTATATTGAGTTAATCATGCTAATGATACATGATAGAGCACTATTGAAACAAAGAATCCATATAACCGACTCCATCTACTATGAGAAAAAGAAGTTTATTTGTTTTTGTTGTATATATATATATATATATATGTATATACTTTCTCAATCTCTCGTGCATGCGTAAACATATATAGACAAAAGGCGGTTTTAGAGAGTAGAGAAATAGTAAAAATGTGGTGAAGGCTAGTGTCCAGTGGCTGGATTCATAGAATCATGCAAACCACTCGATTGAGCACGGACCTCTCTCTCTCTCTCTCTCTCTCTCTCTCTCTATATATATATATATATATATATATATATATATATATGACGATGATGATGGAAGACTTGTATCTATAAGGGTATATGCACAAGAAACTACAGATCTCTTGGCCAGAGGATCAACACGAAAGAGTTCTCATGTTGAAGGCCTCGAGTTCAAGACCCTCGGTCTCCATTTCGATATCCAGGGTGCATGTATCTGGTAATGGTTTGCCTAACTCATCTTCTGAATAAAAACTATTATGGCTCTGTGTGGCTTTTGAAACTTTGTGGGGCTATATACCATATGGATGACATGAAACTTACGTCATATGCACATCATAATTTTTGGTTTTCAAGAGCCATTATATGTGTGTGTGCGCGTGCACGTGCGTGTGTTGATTTATTACCAAAGGAAACCACACCTAAAAGGCCACCCAAGACCCTGACCCCAAGGATTAAGACTTGCATACGAAAGTAAAATTGGGAAACTATTGTAAGAATCAAACTGTTTAAAGGTCCCATTGATTACTTTGAAGTCCTTTCAGCTGGTGGGCTGCTGTCGTTATTATACTAGGCCCATACACGCACAAGGAAACAAGGATGACTACCTTCTTGAGAGAGATCCTCATACATAAGAATGTTCATGATTCGGTTTGGTTCGGTTCTATGCTTCAACCTTGAATTAACTGCTACTTTCGATTTTTGGTATTTTGAGAATTGAACCAAACTGTGTCATGATAAAAAATGAACCGAATTGATGGTTCTACTTGCAGTTCTCAATGGCAGTTCAACTTATTTAGAGCTTGACAAAAGACCATCACAAACAATACCATCTTTTAAAAAAATTAATTTAATATAATGTGGTCAATGACTACATGTGATAAGGACAAATGCTACACTTGATCTTAGCCAAAAAGAGGAGAATGGTATGCTTTGTTATGATTCATTTTATAGTCGTCATAGATCCTCTCGCTTCGTCTGCCTTCTCAATATGGTACTAAAACTTTTCTTTTTGAAAAGTTTTTCCGTTCGCTTCGGTTCGGTTCTAGCGTTGTAATCGTGAATTAAACCTCCAATTACAATAAAGCATTTCATAAATAGGAAGGTGATCCAAATGAAAATGCTTTATTGTAAGGAAACACTAACCAAGAGAGTATTGACATTATAGAAGCCAAAAGCTCCCTTCCTTTTATGTTGGAATCTTCAGAACTCTCAGTTGAAAACATGCTTGACCAGATCCTGATTTAAAATAAATAAATAAATATATATATATATATAGAGAGAGAGAGAGTGGTCAGTGTTCAATTGCTCAATCAAGGAGTTTGCACCGTTCCACCAATCCAACCATCATTCACTGCCTTTCACTACCTTCTATTCTCCAAAACCATTTTTCGTCCGTCAAAATCACCATCACCTCTATCAAAACCACACACACACACATATATATATATTTAGGTTTTAAAAATGGTTTTGACGATGTCAATGAGTTTCATCAATGAATGACGATTTTGAAGAGTAGATGGTGATGGAGAGTGGCTCCCGGTGGTTAGATTGATGGAATCATGTAAACCACTCAATTGACTATTATGTTCAATTGAGCACGAATAACTCTCTCTCTCTCTTTATATATATATGTATATGTATATATATATATATATATATATATATATATATATATATGTATATGTATATGTATATATGTATATGTATATATATATATATATATATATATATATATATATATATATGTTTATATATGTATGTATGTGTGTGTGTGCGCATGCATGTGTATTATTGGTTGGGGCACCTTATTTGAACCCAAACTTGATCAGGTCGGATATTCCCCATCTCATTTGAGTTGGGTTGGGTTGGGTTGGAGTTGCATGAGACAGGACAATATTGCCATCCCTAGTGGGACTACTTTCTCTTGTATTTAAGGTGTATTATTCGAGCATTTAAGGTGCCATGAATTCGATCTCGCTCTGTAACTTTTTCATTGGTTTTTCGAATTTCAAGTAGGACAGTCGACCCCTCTCGCCTCAATATAGATCCGTCTACCCCACTGACGGGCCCCCGGCTCACCTTTACTGTTGTACAATAGAGTCCGACTTCACTTGGCTCCAAAAGGAGCACATCAAAGGGGGATCAGCCTTCTTCTTTATAGGAGTTTTCTCTGTTGCCGTGAAGCATTTGATGACTGCTAAATTCAACCTGTCTTTTAAAATTTTCCTATAAT
Organism: Brasenia schreberi; assembly: GCA_036023115.1. Classification (NCBI taxonomy): domain Eukaryota; kingdom Viridiplantae; phylum Streptophyta; class Magnoliopsida; order Nymphaeales; family Cabombaceae; genus Brasenia; species Brasenia schreberi. The sequence continues at coordinate 771,737 of JAYKKT010000082.1, forward strand.
TTCACAATGGACCACAAAAACACCCACCCACACATGCGTCCTCTGGGGATCGAACTCCTCACCAACAGCAACAATGCTAGAGCACCCTGCCATTGATCCAACGCTCTTGGTGGGAGTTTGAATAGACTTATCTTTTTATAGCTGCAGTTAACCCATTTGAATCCATGGTATAAAATCCGATAAAGTTTTACGTTGGCTGTCATAACCCTAACGCAACCCTCTTCCTTTGTCCGGGCTTGGGATCGGTCATGCAAGAGTGATCCCTTACACGCTAACACGACACATGATAAAAATTTGTGGAAACAAAGAATCCATGTAGCCGACCCCGTCTAGTATATGGGAAAGACTTAGTTGTTGTTGTAGTTAACCCATTTGAAAGGTATTGCTTAGATACCCTAAATAGAATGCCTTTTATTTACCTAAACCCTTCATTTGTGAAAAAATTAAATAAAGAATGAGCCTTCGTTCACCTCAATACCTCAATTCAATTACTTAGAATGCATGGTTTAAGTAAAACCTAAAAGTTAATGTCATTTAATGAGATTTCACAAGTCAAATCAAGCAGAACATACCATGTTCATGTTTAGATCATATGATTTAACAAATAGAATATGAATCGGCCATGGACGAACGTAACCGAGCCGATCATGAATCGGACAAATAGATGACATTCAGATAATGTAATTTAGTTGTGAAAAAAAAGCTTATGGGGATTTCATTGAGCCAATAGTGTAAGAAGAATTGGATTGAACTTATGTGGATACACTTGTAGAAAAGGTTAGAAACACCTTACTTTAAAAAAGAAAGATCGGACCCAGAGAGCTCAATGGCAGGATGCTCTAGCGATGTTTCTGTTGATGGGTAGTTCGACTCCGAGAGGGTGCATGTGTGTGTGTTAGGTTTCGGCCTCTTCTTGTAACCAGAAAAAAAAAAAAGAAGAAAGAAAAAGATAAGGCTAGTTAGAATTATTTAATTCCACAACTCAAATTTATATTTTTTACATATAATTTTAAGTAAAGATTCATTTTCTTGACATAAAAATAACAGAATTTTTTTAATACAATTTCTCATAAAATTGAAATATTTGATAAACCCATCAAATTGGTTGGTTTAAAATGGCTTTCCAGCCTACGTTCATATATATATATATATATATATATATTAGAAACAAATTAGGAGTGACATCAATAGAGGATAAAATGAGAGAACATCGTTTAAGATGGTTTGGACATATAGAAAGAAGATCAAAAGAAGAACATGTAAGAAGGTTAGAAAAACTAAATTTGGAAAGTGTTAAAAGAGGTAGAGGACGACCACAAAAGTGTTGGAAAGAAACAATAAAGAATGATCTAGCTTATTAGGAGTTAACTGCTAACATGACACACGATAGGGATATGTGGAAACAAAGAATCCATGTAGCCGACCCCTTCTAGTATGGGAAAAGGCTTAGTTGTTGTTGTTGTTGTAGAGATTCAATTTCTTAGCATAAAAGTAACACATTCTTTTTTTTCCATATAATTTCTAGTAAAATTGAAAGATTTGATAAACCATTATTATGGTAACAAGTGATAATACAATTCTTATATGGCACTCACGTGAACTCACTAATAGAGTTAGATGTGATGTGGGGTATGTTAGAGAACTCTGATTGAACATATCTCGACGCTGTTGATATTCTAAGCTCTAATGAGTTGCGATTAAAAAGACACAAAGCAAGAAAAAACACTGTCATGCTGCAGAAAGAGCTTGTACAAGGCTAAATTACAGGAAAACAACAAGGAAATAAAAGAACTGATAATGTTCTCTCTCTCTCTCTCTCTCTCTCTCTCTCTCTCTCCTTAAATCATTTCAACATCTTTTAGACTTATCTTGAGATAGCAACAAATGAATCCATCTTTTTATTTTTATTCACATGTTTTCCAATAACTTCTCGCTCATCTCGTCACGTCTTCTCAATTTTGGGACCACCACCTATCAAATTGGTTGGTTTAAAATGTTTTTTAACTTACGATCACACATACATGTATATAAATATAAAGGTTTTATGTATTTTACTATACGAGCTAATACGAACCAAGCTGAGACAGACATATGCATTGTTCACCGTGTAGCTTAACGAACTCATTGCAACTCAAACTGAGCCGATCGAACCGGTGACTCAGTTCGTTTACCAGCTCCTAGAATTTTCTGGATGCCATAATGAAAGTGAAGACCCGATAAAGTATGCCTGGCTGGATCTGGGCCTTTCAGATAGTGCTGTCCATATGCCATACGGAAAATGATCAGTTGAATGCAATCCATATCCTATCTCCAATTATGGCTCAACCCTACAAAATTTCTGCTTCCAAATCTCTCTCTCTCTCTCTCTCTCTCTCTCTCTATATATATATATATATATATATATATATATATATATATATATATATATATATATATATATATATATATATATATATATATATATATATAAAAGTTATCAGATCCTGCCTACGATATATAAAGTGATTAGTTTTTGTTCACTGCTAATGCTGTTTATTTGTGTTCGACTAATGTTTTTTGGGGACATAAGTGTAATAATATTATATTTTGTTCTTTTATGAAAATAGTTAATTTTTTAAAATTATATTCATGCCATCGAAAAACAATATGTGAACATGAGTGAACATAATTTAATTTTCTTATATATAAACCCGACCCTATCCACTTTTGACATGCTCACTCACCTTACATATTAGTTTTTGGTGTTATGATTGTAATTTATATTTTTTAAAGATAAATAATATTATTATACTCATGCTTTTCAAAAGTAATTATCAGACATGAGGGGAAAATGTTAATAGCGAGCACCGAAACTCTCTCTCTATATGTATATACAAGAAAATTGGGTCCTATCCATAGTAACACTTACTCATTGTTTTTGGGTGATATGAGTGTAATAAAAATATTATATATTTTTTGAAGCTTTTAAAAATATGAAATATATTTTATTACACTCATACCACTTAAAAGTAATAGATGGATATTAGTGAGTAGACGTCAGAATGGTTAGGATCCAATCACAATATATATATATATATATATATATATATATATATATATGAGTGTCGTGATTAACATGGTTCGATTAATCATACATGACTGATAAAGCTACCTCTATGGAAAGCTGTTTAGCAGCTCTCTCTCCATATATATATACACGAATAAAAGTACATAAAAAAAATCAAAACAAAAGAGAGTAAAAATATAAAATAATGCGTAGTGGTGATGGAAGAGGCACACATGCTCATTCTCTTCACCGGGGCGAAGACAAATATGAACCCAGCCACTAACTTTCAGAGAGCATGCGTCTCTTGAACTTTATGAAGATAGAAACGTGTTGCAATATTGGTTGAATCTATGGCTCACAGCTCCTCACCAAAGGAGGTCAATCTGTGAGCACCGAGTGTTCTTTTCATCTTGCTCTAGAAAACCCGGATAGCTCTTGAACCCCACCTTAAGTCCTAAAATATCGGGATACATTAGCTACCAATCTGAGAGAGATATGTGTTGAATCATATTTACTAATAACCCTTTGGAAAATTCCCACTTAATTTCAATTTAAATATTACCTAAGTGTGTTTTACTGTTAATTATCTTTATTTTATAAGTATAAACCTAGAGAATAAAAAAAATTCTTCCCGTTTCTTTTTCTCAGTCAGGACACGAGAAAAGGATTAATTTATGAGGCATAATCACACGCATTATTGCTAAACACTGTGGACCAAGAATGAAGTCGGTCATGATGAATATGAGACTTGAAGGAGCTAGAGAATTTTTAACATTAAAAAGGAAAAAAAAGGTATACCAAGAGCACTAATTCAACGGTTTAGGGGTCGATTCACAAGTGAAAGGTTATGAGTTGCCTTTCAATAGTAAAAAAGAAAATGAAAAGATCACCATTCTAATTTTAATAAATTTTTGTTTTTGGTTACGAATGGAGGCCGAAAACTAACACACTCACCCATGCATGCACCTCCTGGGAGTTGAAATCCTCATCCCCACCACTAACAGCGGCGGAGAGAGCCCTGCCAATGAGCTACTGCATCCTGTGTAGGATCTTTAGAATACTAAAAGCAAAAGGTATTTATCTCTTTGATCTTGACATTTTATAAACATGCATTGGCCTTGCTCTTGACATTTGATACGTATTCACGTAGGAGTCGAACTCATTTACTACTACTATGCTCTTCTGGGCTTGCTTGACTTAAGAGAATGAACCTTCTAAGAGTTGGCGTCCCATTCTTAGAGTTTAGTTCTCCTTTGGATCAGGCAATTGCGTTGGGCCAGTTGGTGTACATAAACATACCCTCTCTCTCTCTCTCACACACACACACACACACACACATATATATATATATATATATATATATATATATATATATATACTCACATTTAATTTATGCTCAAAATCATTTTATGGTATCAACTCTTGGATGCTTGAGACGAACAATTAATTGATAAAGTAAAAGGTATGATAGATTAAATGTAAAGCTTAAAAAAGTAAATAGTGTTTTTTACATTTTTTATTTTATTCATGTTAATAAAACCGTAAAAATATTTAAATGAATATATATGTGGAGGAGAAAGAGAGATGATTGTTTCTTGAAGACTGGAACAATAATGAAATCAGCAAGCGTCAGCATTGCGAATGCGCCGATTGAAGCACAACTAATGATTTCCAAGTTTTTTTTATGGTACTATGTCACATCAAAGCAAGAGGGAATTTATCAGTTTGCCCCCGGTACGGTTCATCGGCGTTCCTATGTCTTACTCTGGGTCAATAAGTACTTCATGAAACAACCGAAATAGAAAATGGGATCTTGCATTCAGTTTCCTCATTACAGTACAAGTCCTTTGTGTTGATGAAAACTATGAAATTTAAAAGATCAAAGCAGAAGCCCATATCTGCACGAGAAACCCACAGATAAAAGGATATCTTTACTCTTTACCTTCCTCCTTTACCTTTTACTTCTCCTTATTCCCACTGATAAGTATTACAGAGTCATGAAAGGAACTAGTTACATGCATGAATTTCATCATGATGGTGATGGTTTTAATGTGGGATCCAACTCAGAAGAGCGTTCTCTGATGTGGATTACTGAAAGGATCCAGTGCAAAATTCTCGTCTTCTTGATTCATAGTGGAGGAAACCGCCTGCATGTTCAATCCCCACAGGCTAACATCATCAATGTCTTGACTCTGCCAAAGATACACGTTACCCATCTCTAGCAATTCATATTGCAATAGAGATCCATCGCTGTTTCTCCATTGTTGTAGCTCAAGTTGATGGCTGTTCACTCTTAATGATGCTGACTCTAGTGAACATGGTGGTTGTCGGCATGGATCAAGGCAGTTATTAGGGTTATTCCAAGCAGATGTGGGAGAACTGGGGAGATGGTAGTTGCCCAAAATCTCATGAGGCTCAAGAAGAGGGATTTCATCAGTAGAAAAGAAGGAACTGTCAGAGGGCGTTAAAAGAGGATCATCAACAATAGGAACAAATGGGGATTCCACAAACTCACTGTTGATGCTTTTCTCCTCTGTCATTGTTGAAACAGATGAATGGGATTGATTACCTTGGGCAGTTAGGAGTTTTTCTGTCCATGGGGTGGGGGTGGAGGTGGAGGAGGAGGATGAAACAGAAGAGATTCTCTTTTCTTCATTTGGTGTTATGGAGGTAGTATTGTTCGGTTGACTATTAACAGGTGACATGGGCTTGTGGGTCACAGGATCGATGCCCATTTTTTTCAACTTCTTTTTGATATGGGTGTTCCAGTGGTTCTTAATCTCATTATCTGTCCTCCCAGGCAAATGACCAGCAATCTTAGACCATCTGCAACCATTTAACAATCCCAAGATTACTATATATTATGCAAACAATCTTTTAATTACAAGCATGCATTAAAAGGAAGCCTCGTTAAAGCTCAACCTGTTTCCAAGCTGAGCATGGAGATCTATGACCATCTGCTCTTCTAAATCTGACAACATTCCCCTTTTCAAGTCTGGTCTTAGATAGTTTGTCCATCTTAGTCTGCAACTCTTTCCACATCTAAGCAATCCTGAAACAAAAAAGAAAATCAGTTAAAACAACTAAAAATTGAACACTAGGGAAAACTAAAGGAACCAATCAAAACCCCAAGATTTCATAAATAATAGACCTGCAAGTTTAGGAACAGCTCTCCAACAGCACTGGCCATTAGTAAGGATGAAGTTGATGAGTTTCTTGTCTTCCTCAACCGTCCAGGGTCCCTTCTTTAGTCCAACCTTATCACAACAAGGCTGCCTTCCCATTGTTTCAATGCCTTTAAGCAAGTAAAAAGACTGGACAGGCAGCTAAATATATACAAAAACGGTGTGAGAAAGAGAGAGAGTCCGTCTCCTCGCGTTTCAAATAAAGTCTTCAGAGGTACACGTGCGAGGGGTGTGCAGCACGTGCAAGGTTATTGTCTGATAATGGCACTTGAGCTGTAGTTTTGCTTTGATTGCAAGCGTAATCTTTTCCTTTCTTCCTTAAAGGGGCAGCACACCAAGCGTGAGATGGCGTATTATGAGGAGAGCAGCAATGGTCAAAATCCAAAATCTCTCTCTCTCTCTCTCTCTCTCTCTCTCTCTCTCTCTCTCTCATATAATAGTAAATGTTTACAAGACGCGTGCTTGGCATGCTGTTGTTTTCTCTCTCTCTCGAGTGCCGCATGGTAAGCCATTAACAGGGAATGCGACGAAGGAGACTTACAGTGTTAGCCTGACTGGATCCCACACTCTTTTTCTCTAATCTCTGTAATTAATTCGAGACATCGCGTCTGAATTTTCTTTCTCATTAATTATTTATTCAGATATTAGAAGCATATATTTACAACGGCTAAACATAATTATCTTTCATTTTATATTTTGGTTGAGGCCAACATCTGTAATATATAGAACAACAGTCAGAATATGATTTATTTCAGCTGCTTCAAAAATTCCGATTATTTCCGAAAAAATTTTGGACAGTCGAAATATGGGTTTCAACATTCGATTTCCGACTATTGAAACAGTTTGAATTACATTTACGAAGATCGGAGTTATGTCTTCTTTTAGCAGTTCTGAACCATCGGAATATGGTCCTATTGTAGAGGTGTAAGTATATTGCTTTGGTACCAAATGATTCTATCATAGTGTTTGAGATGGACACTAATTTGAGAACTTTTCTAGTCATTGAGACTACTGACTTTTAGTATCATCTGTTCTTATAGAAATAAAAGTGCCAAATGCTCTCTTAATTTATCAAGACAGCAATATATACTAAGTTTTAGCTGATATATAACGGCCGAAACTTGGTGTTACACACACATCAATGGGGACCTTCGGTTAAACCTTAGTGACTAAGTACGAGTTCGGTGGCCAACGTTATTCGCGTAAATTGTAGCATAAAATGGTGGAATGTTTATCAAAACTCATATTTTCTATTAGAAGTGGTTTGGACAATTGAATTGGTTTCTGCCAGACTTTGGAAATCCGCTAAGAATTATATGGCTTCAAGGTTTTGTACCACACACATTCTAAATAAACACAAATATATGCAATATATAATTCAACATATTGTATGATATATGGCAAAAATATGTAGCATAGCTGTCGTAATGTGGTGTACCACTAACTGCATCTCTATCGTAAATGCATTGTACCTAGTATAATATACGAGGGCATGTCATACTGTATTATACTCGTATCCTAGTGGATTTTCAGTTTCTTTTTGTCAAAACAAAATTTTGCAACATGATCCAGTATGCATTGTAGCCTACTGTAGAAATGGCTTTCGGGTAAAATCGGACCGGCTATTCAAAATCACCAGTTTCGGTTCACCCGAACCCATCAAAGGTAAGCGGGTTCCATCCAGTACATTTATGATCAAAACATCATGTTCCTTAAGATTCAATAAAGTTTTACACTGGCTGTGAGCTACCTAATGTAATCTTCTCTTTTATCAAGTTTAACACAAAGAACAAAAATAATTAAAAAATAAAAAGTTAAAAAGCCTTAAAAAGTAGGAACAGTGTGTACCAGTGGTTTGAACTGCTAGTTCCGATTCTATGAAAAGAGGTTTGGTTCGAGTTTTGGGTCCGGTTAAGCCAGTACGTTCAACCGATCTCCAACCTTCCTCGGTTCCGGTTTCAAATCGGCCATGTCTAATATTGTGCCATTTCTTTGGCCATTGAGGACAGTCTAACTCCATTTACCACACTGTAAGTAATTGACTCCCTAAGGATCTTCTTGACTTTGAAAAAGAACTCAAAGGGAAGACCAAACTATTTTTAGGGTAATGACATGCCATGAGTCTTCCCAAAGCAAAGGGGAGACTACAAATCCCATTGACTCGAGAGGAGGGACTCACATGGCAGATTTGGAAAGATGAGGTTTTCTTTTTGTCCCCTTTTAAGAACACTTTTGTTCTTTGTGGGAGTCATTGGCCGATTCATTCAAAGCATTCAGATTTGATCCTGTGACAAAACTGTACTGTTCAGCAAGCAGATGGCATCTCACAAGGTGAGTCGGGTGATGACCTGTTTGAATGTTAGAGCTCCAATGTCATCATGGTTCATTCATGGTGATCCAAAGGTGGAAGAAAATGGTTTTCTTTTTCTTTTTATCTGAAATAAAATAGTTTTCGAGCGCACCCACCGGCCAGCTCTTGACTCACCTTTTCTAATGCACCTACCTACCCAGAACTAAAATAAGTAAAACCGGTCTCGGGACCGTAATTGAAACAGGGGACCCTTCAGTTTGGTTACGGTTCATGGCCTCCGAAAAACCATCCAAAACTGAAGCATACGGTTTCAAACTCACAGTTCCTCAACCAGAATTGGTCTCGAAACGGTTCAATTCTGGTTTCAATTCCAAGCAAACCGGAACCATCAGTTCTGCTTTACCTGGAACCGAACATGTCTATGCCAAAGGATGGATCAACAAGTAAAGAAAGCAGGCTCTAGTTGACTGGTCACCCTGTGTGTCTTGAATTTGTGTTGGCACGAAAGTGATCTGAACTCGTTCTGTGACACAAGATTGACAAGAAAAGTTGCTTTTATAATTGTCTCCTATTGTTATTGTCATTAAGAGAGAGGGCTACGTATGAAAGAGATTATAATTTGATGAAAGAGATATCATAGTGTAACTAGAAAAGTTAAAAAGACCATACAAGCTGATGGTGGATATTATAATTTGATGTTGTAAACTTAGTCGAATGTCATTACATAGTTACATTATGAGTTGAATTTTCCAGACGTTCATCTTTTGATAAGTAATATTTACAAACCGAATGTTGGCATTCGACCTTACAAAATTCACTGAAAGTATGCCGGATTCTGTGAAAAATGGAGATTCAACATCGTAGAACAACTTACAAGTTGAATGTTACAACATATTTTACTCAGCCAACTAATGGAGGAGATGATGGCAAGCACCTCAAGTTGAGTCACGATTCGAATCGGGTTTGAATGTTTAGGTCCAGTTCAGGTTAATCCAGATAGTTTTGTACCCTGCAACTCAAGAACTGGCTTCCTTTTTCGCTTTCGTGTAATTTCCAACGTTTCTTTGGATTGATTTGGTTTTGAAATCTCCTACCTTTCACGGAGCAGAACACTAAGATGAAGACCTGATCTAATTAAATGTTTACTTGGGCAGAATCATCAGCATGGAGAGAGATTCTGTTTATGATGAGCTTATAACATGTCTGTGTATTGCAAACCATAACCAAAACCAAGCCTTTTCTCACATTAAGTGTGCTCCGCTGCATCGTCTCTTACCTTTCGCTTGAGCTTGATATGGTCATCTCTTCAAATGTTCAAACCATATTAAGCGTGTCTCTCATCTTTGTCATAGTGCCATTAATGCTGAAAAATGTTGAAGAGTACATGGCAAAGGTTTAAGAACCTTGAAAAGAGGGACACCTGGCATGAACATGGAGAAACCTAACTCGTGAAAAGAAGGTAATAACAAAGAAGTGAAGAGTTACTGAAAATTGTGCTTGAGATAAGCTAATATCAATTGTAATGAAAGCCAATGAATCAATCAATATAATCACAGTTCTTATTTTCTTGTTTTCCATAACTTAGTATTCTCGAGACCTTCTTGAGGGCATCAAATACTCTCTTTTTTTGCATAATTCCAACAACAATCATGATATGCACAATCAGATTTTGGTGATCCATTCCACCACCTAAAGTCTTATCCATTTCCCTTTTGGGAAAAGGCTTAGAGTTCCATGGCATGCTTCCACACTCTCTTCCATTCCAATAGGTTTATGAATTGCCACTCGAGTTGAGTCGCTACTTTTGGCGACAACAAGTGCTTTAAAGTTAGAAAATGCGGAATCTTAGAAGTATGATTTGTTTTAGGATGAAATGGATCGAATCGCCGACTTGTCTAAGACCAACAGTTTCGGTGATTCGACCTGAAAAAATAGAGAATTGAATCCAAGCATGGTTGAATCAACCCATGGTTTTGACACTAGTAGGGCTATGTTGATTAGAAAAGAAACTATGATCTAGCCTTCTTTAGCATGGTCAAGCTATGTATATGTACATGAGTATATTATATATATATATATATATATATATATATATATATATATATATATATATATATATATATATATATATATATATATATATATATATATATATATATATATATATATATATATATATATATATATTCGGTTTTTCGGTTTATTTGGTTTTCAAACCTTAAAAACCAACCAAACCGATAAACCGATTTTTTATAATAATGTAAACCAATCCCAAACTGATTTTCAGTAGAACCAAACCGAAATAGAAATTCCAGTTTGATTATTTGGTTATATATGAATAATGCTCGCACCTACTAGATTCACTTCTTTTATATATGGTTTAATTGGATTTCTTACAATAAAATCTCATTTCACATTTTTGTATACGCTGAAATTGGATCTTTAGAATCTGATACAGATGATATAATCATGCTTACCAGAAGCAAAAAGATGGCGCCAATTAAGTAGAAAGTTTCAAAAAGGGTAGCGACCATCCTTGTAAAGCATATGCATGATCTACTTGCTCTTTTTTGCAGAAATAGCTGAACCTTACAAGAAGGCAGTTCTCTAAGAACTGTATCTTTGAAACCTCTTGAGAATAGATGAAGGGTCGGTCAAGTTCCAGTCACATGCCCTCCCTAAGGGTGTGCTTGATTTGTAGCGCCAAGCCCCTCGTATTAGAACTATAAGTTTAGACATACGTGGGCTTGTAACCAGAACCATGGAACCATAATTCCACGCCAAAAACAGGTTTTGGGTCTTGATGGAGAATACAACTTGGAACTGCAAGCACCGAAAATTGAGGAAGGACAATGTATCAAAAACAACCCTAAACGACTCCAACTGATACGGCATCAAAACCTGTTATATTAGTGAGCACATTCGACATTCCGGCTGTTTAACAGCCAAACAAAACTTCACAACAGTCGGATTTGAGTAAATACAGAATTCCGATGGGTTAATGTTATTCCAAAGGATTGATCCTCCCAGCAAAGCTATGTCCATTGACACCTCTTCAATCTTGCCAATTTCCTTGTACATGTGTATATGTGTGTGCGTGTTTATGTATATGTTTGTGTAAATATGCTCTGCTTTAGTCTGGCAAGACCATATATGCACCTTCATGGTACCAATAGAGGATAAAATGAGAGAATATCGTTTAAGATGATTTGGACATATTGAAAGAAGATAAAAAAAGAACCTATAAGAATGTATGAAAAACTAGATTTTGAAAGTATTAAAAGAGGTAGAGGACGACCACAAAAGTGTTAAAAGAAACAATAAAGAATGATATGTGAGTTGAATGCTAACATTACACATGATAGGGCTCTGTGGAAACAAAGAATCCATGTAGATGACCCGTCTAATATAGGAAAAGGCTTAGTTGTTGTTGTATTCATGTTACTCTTTATGATCTAGGACTAGTATTGTTGAGCCACATACTGGTCCAATAGACGATGAGGGGAAGTTCTTCAAGTGGGGAATAGCCCATGAAACTGTTTAGGGTGCGGCAAATTATTGTACAGTGGGTTTGATAGGTGCAGAAGCGAACCAGATTGCGTGGAAGTTAAAGATGGAAGACGAGTTACTGTAAACAATTTCCTGAGAAGAAAATTACGCTGAAGATCGTTGTATTTCTCTTTTGTTTTTCATTTCATTTTATACTAGGCTAGCATTTTCTTTTATATTTCCATCTTTGGCTTTCCGTTTCAGCTTATATACAAATGGTTACGATATTTTATTTACTTTAATAAAACAAAAATCATTTTATTTAAAATGTTTTATCTTTAGTAGAAAATACATCTCGTGAAATCACGGAAGAGGGCCCTTCTTTCCTGATTTCACATATCATAGTTATCGAGGCTGTCCGATAACTTATAGGGTTGTGTTGTCCCTTTCTCTTCTGCTCTTCCCCATTCAATTATTGGGTTTTCAGGGCATGCATCACTTATATGGCTGATCAGACACGAAAACCTGGTTCACCCCCTTCAGTTCATTTGAGCCTTTCCTTTCATTTAGAACATGTACCTAAAGTGTATTAAATGTTTTCCTTCTTAAGCTTTACCATTTCATTTATAACAAGTTGGAGCCTGGCTTCTTTCCTTAAATTTAAAAAAAAATGTTCTAGAGAAAAGGAAATAACATGTAATCTGCCTCAAACAAATTCTTCTGCTATATTTTTCTGGTGATATACTTTATGATATGGTTCTCTACAAAAATTATACTACTCCTAATGTTTTTTTTTTGAATAATATCATAATACTTATAATCTAATTTAGCATAATAATGTGAGTTTGTCAATCTGAGTCAAAAAGACAAAAATAGAGAAGGGTGATGCAGTTCTTTTATGGCTTTTCTTCAGTGTAATAGGGATAATGAAATTGCATTTGAAATTTTTATCGTCACCGACTGTCTAATTCAAGAATCTTACCTAGACATGGCAGCGCATGGGTTTGAAGCGGAATCAAACCTGTCAAGGTTTGAGACAAACTGGAACCGATGGTTCACCCATGTCCCTTACCTGTTATACATGATATCACTATTTCTTTTCTTTCTCAATAATTAAAAATTATATTTTCCAATACAACATAAATTTTTGTGGAGTCCTTACAAAGTACCAACGGCTCTATTTTTCCAATATCAAGAACGGCCGGATATTTTTTACGGTATAATCGAAGAGAAAAAGCTCCAAATGTGACGAAAAAGAGTGAAAAAGGCACTCTGATGAATTTGACCGTTGATATGAACCTGTCTCTTCTCGCAGAACGGGCGGTTTCTCTTGAGCTCTGAACCAAACGGCTACTTAATTCCTTATGGGGAATGTCCCTATCTTACTGAGCCTTCCCATTGGCCTACCCGCTGCCAACAGACACGATCTGCTGGATGGTTGTGACCCGAGGAGACACAGTACTCGTGCTGAACTGTTGCTGGGTTTGAACCTAGATCCAACCCGATTGCACCTCGGCCTAGTTATTTGCTTGCTCCCTCCTTTCACATTTGACTCAACTAAACTTGACTAATAAAAACCATTATCCTGTATCTCATATTACAAAAAAAAACAATTCCCACTAATATTATTTGGTTTAAAGGGTACAGCTTTAGGTTCGAGACCCGATCGACCTAAATTAGTTTTGTCAAGTTTAATAAGGCAAATCATGACACGATTGAGTAATGGATTAACCCATGCTTGGTTGTTTCAAGTGGTTCCCTTAAGCAAGGTCTTGTGCTCGGTTCCTCCAGTCTTGTGAATGGAAAAAAACAGCATTGGGAGAGTTTTAACCCCATAATGGGTCAATCTCACTTGAGCGAGATTATTGGATTGGATTCAGGATAATGAGAATCCAAAAGCAAGTTGATTAGTTGTTTGGATTATGTTTAGTATTAAACTCAAAACCGAATCTTAATTTGATTATGCAATTTGATTCTATCGGGCCTAGGATGCTCCAATCCATTAACCTAGACTTGAGAGAGGTTTGGATGCATATTGCATGTTTTCTAGCTCGAACTTGACGTCTATGGAAGATGAACTCCCCACTAGCAGCAACGGCTCTAGAGCACCGTGCCATTGACCTAATGCTCTAAGTCCTCTAACCCAATTGTTTTATAAATGTTTCATCAAAAATACCCATTATGTTTGATTAAATGTGTTTTCTCACAATAAGCAAAAGCTAACCTAGCTACGTGGTCGACTCACAAGTTGAAGGTCATGAGTTCAATACTCGAAGTGTGCATAGAAACTTTTGGAGCCTAACACTCGATCGAGTGACGACTCATCTTCTACGGAGCATTGATTGGCTTAAATATAATGGTTAACCTTAATCAGTTCTTAAGGAATGTATTAGTTAATTAAATAAATCCCTAGAAATTACAAGCTTTTTACCCACAGGCAATAAGAGAGAGAGAGAGAGGGAGTAAAGTTGATGGTGCTTGCAAGAGTCGCCCCTTCAACAGTGTGGTTCTTATAATTTTTCTAAAGGATGAGGGTGCTTTTGGCATTGGACGATGAACCTAGGGACGCTCATGCTATCTGCCATTCCTCATGCTCACGGGCAGACAGAATGTCTCGCAGAGGAGTATAAATCGCAGAGAGAGATTCTCTCTCTCTCAAAAGTAATTCTTTATCTCTCCTTTCTCTCTTCACTGGTACTGCTCTCTGGACTCTATATAGTACCCATCATTCATTTTCGATTCTTTGGTTTCCCTGTGCTCTTCTTGGTCGTCGTTGAAGAAAAGGAAAGTGGAAGCAGAACAATGTCTCTGATCTTTCTCCTCCTCCTCTTTGTCACAGCTGTGGCCGGTGATGAAGGTAATCTCTCTCTCTCTCCCCCAAACCGTCTCATGTAGCTCTTGGTGCCTCTGCCATTCCTTTGTACCTTCCCTCTTTGTATCTGTGTTTGGTTTTCTCTCCGGTTTCTCTTCCCCCATTTGAAACCACTGAATAACCACTGTGGTTTGAAAGGAAAGGACGGTTTGGGCATACTTGGAGTGCCTAAGTAATAGCATGCTTGGAGTTCCTAAGTAATAGCATGCTTGGAGTGCCAAACTTTAGGAGCGTATCCCCTGTCGTGCTTAATCTTTCTCGTTTTGAGATTCACAGCTTTTGAAAGGTACTGTTCATTGATATCATAATTGCAACATGGTAGCTGCCAAAATTGTGTCTTGGTTTAGATTAGCTAGCATCATGGTTTTGTGAAATCTCATGACGGTCTTGTTGTTGTGCAATGGAAAAACGTATGATGGAGAAACTCTGCTTCTTTGTCTTTGCTCAAGCAGGTGCCTTCGTGGGGGTGAACATAGGAACGGCCCTGAGCAGCATGCCGTCGCCGACGCAGGTGGTGGCTCTCCTCAAAACACAGCAGGTCACGAACGTCCGCCTCTTTGACGCCGACAGGGCGATGCTCACTGCCCTAGCAAACACCGGAATCCGGGTGACCGTCACGGTGCCTAACAACCAGCTTCTGGCTATCGGCCAGTCGAACTCTACGGCTGCGAATTGGGTCACGAAGAACGTAGCTGCATTCCTCCCGGCGACCAACATCACGGCGATCTCCGTCGGCAATGAGGTGCTCACAACCATGCCCAATGCAGCTCCTGTATTGCTCTCTGCAATGAAGTTCGTCCATTCTGCTTTGGTGGCGTCCAACCTTGATTCGGTTGTTAAGGTCAGCACCCCGCATTCGTCGGACATCATCCTCGACTCGTTCCCTCCGTCTCAGGCGTTCTTCAACCGCACCTGGAACCCGATCCTCGTGCCGATGCTTCAATTTCTGCAGCAAACTGACTCCTATTTCATGCTCAATGTGTACCCGTACTATGCCTATATGCAAAGCAATGGCGTAATTGCACTAGATTACGCCCTTTTCCGGCCACTTCCGCCAAACAAGGAGGCTGTTGACTCCAACACTATGCTGCATTATACTAATGTCTTTGATGCTGTGGTTGATGCTGGTTACTTTGCCCTGTCGTTTCTAAACTTCACCAACATCCGAATTGTAGTCACTGAATCAGGCTGGCCGTCTCATGGTGATCTAACTGCGGAACCGGCTGCGACAATCGACAATGCTGATACATATAACAGTAATTTAATCCGACATGTTCTCAACAATTCCGGCACGCCAAAGCATCCTGGCATTCCAGTCAGCACATACATTTATGAGCTTTATAATGAGGATTTGAAGCCGGGGCCTGTTTCAGAAAAGAACTGGGGATTGTTTCAGGCAGATGGAACGCCGTCTTATACTCTGCATTTAACTGGATCAGGGGAGATTTTGGCGAACGACACGACCAACCAAACTTATTGCATTGCGATGAATGGCGCCGATGAGAAGCTCTTGCAGGCAGCTCTTGATTGGGCTTGTGGGCCTGGTAAAGTGGATTGCAAGTTAATCTTACAGGATCAACCATGCTATGAGCCCGACACAGTTCAGGGACATGCTTCTTATGCTTTCAATGCTTATTATCATCAGATGGGCATGTCTACTGGATCATGTGATTTCAAGGGAGTGGCTACCATCACAACGACGGATCCAAGTAATTCCTTTTTTATTATTCTTTCTCTCTTCTCTTGGTTAAGAGGAGGATATAAACAATGCATAGTTGAATTAGAAGATTGGCTTGCATTGCATCCTTACTGAAAGTTTTAACTCACATCAACTGTTTTGATTTTGACGGGAATTAGAAGAAGACTACCAGTGTAAGATTCAGGGCTGCTAGGGCTAAGTAGCAAGTGTGGAAATGCTACAAACATGGGTTCTTGAGCCAAGTGTGTCATAGGAAGCTTTCTCATAGTCTTCACATTTTTTCTGAGATCTACTCTGTCTTGGTTGCTAAAGTGTGGAACTGCTACAAACATGGGTTCTTGAGCCAAATGTGTGTCCTAGGAAGCTTTCTCATAGTCTTCACATTTCTTCTGAGATCTACTCTGTCTTGGTTGCTAAAGTTGATCTTGTTGGTCTTTTGTTGCAGGTCATGATTCTTGTGCATTTCTTGGAAGGTAAGGCTTTTTTTCTTGGGTATTAATTTCACCTCTTTTTCTTTTGGATTTGTTTTAATTTGGTAGTTATTTTTTCTTTTACAGTAATTGTTATTTAAGGGCTTTTAACCCTCATTTTGGGTACTTTGATATTAAGTATCATCCAAAACTGCAGTTTCTTGTGAAGTTCTGCATTATTCATCTTTCTCATTAGTTGGTAGCGCGGGGGATGGGTGAATCATGGGTGAAACTCGAAAGTTGAGCCACCCCTTGAGCTGGCATGTCAGTGCTGTTTATGTCATTCTTCTGTGTTTTGTTAGTTCAAGCGTGCTGCTATCAGCCGTTTGACTCCTGCTTGTATGGTTTATGAATTCAAATCCTCTTTCCTTACATGCATCTTTGTGGCGTAAATTAGTCTTTCTGCGAAACAATAAAAATCCTTTACGTGTGCACTCAACTTTGTGGTGAGACAATGCAACTCGCTTACTAAATATCGACAACTGATGTAGCTGGTGTTTTAACTGCAGTGGAGGTAAGACCGGCACATTTGCGAATGGCAGCACCATTGCTCCTTCATCTAATTCCACAGCAGTTAGCGGTGGCTCTTCAAAGCAGTTTGCCTTGGCTGCTCGAATCGCACATTTACTTGTTACATTATTGGTAATGGGTGCATCGCTCTTGTAGTGTTCATCTTGGTGCAGCTGTTGCTCTTACCTTTCCTGCATTAATCACAGCAAATCTGTTATGTGGAAAACAGAGAGAGAGAGATTAGTTGTTTTTTGGAGAGAATTGATCGTGGACTTAATGTGGGGTGGGGGTGCATCATCGCTCTTGTAGTGTTGAACTATCTTGGTGCAGCTGTTGCTCTTATCTTTCCTGCATTAATCACAGCAAATGAGAGAGAGAGAGAGAGATGGTTTTTGGAGAGAATTGATCGTGGACTTAATGTGGGGTGGGGGTGCATCATCGCTCTTGTAGTGTTGAACTATCTTGGTGCAGCTGTTGCTCTTATCTTTCCTGCATTAATCACAGCAAATGAGAGAGAGAGAGAGAGAGAGATGGTTTTGGAGAGAATTGATCGTGGACTTAATGTGGGGTGTGGGGGGTGCATCGCTCTTGTAGTGTTAATATTGGTGCACCTGTTGCTCTTTATCTTTCCTGCATTAATCACAGCAAATGAGAGAGAGAGAGAGATGGTTTTTGGAGAGAA
>JAYKKT010000082.1:792500-812500 GCA_036023115.1 Brasenia schreberi
TTTCGGATCTTATTGGATCTTCAACGTTACGTCTCTCTTTTCTTACGGGTCTTTGTGGAGACCCGTCAAAACACGATAATATGGATGGAGCATTTTTGGTTCTCATCGTGAGAATAGAGACGATGATGAGAACAAGGTTTTGAAACTAGAATGGAGTGTGGGGACTTTGATCCCTTGCCCCGCTCTGTACCATGAGCATCCTTACCTATATGAAAAATCTAACCCTAAGAAAATACACTTAATGCTTTTGCATTAAAATATTGTGGATCTGAACTGAAACTTGGAACAGATTTGATATGATCCAAATAAATAGGCTACCTGTTTTATTTGGTATAATGGGGAGGCCTAAGCCTTAAGCCCCAGAATTGGATTCGGGTCAACCCGAACAATCACCCTAAGAAAATACACTTAATGCTTTTGCATTAAAATATTGTGGATCTGAACTGAAACTTGGAACAGATTTGATATGATTCAAATAAATAGGCTACCTGTTTTATTTGGTATAATGGGGAGGCCTAAGCCTTAAGCCCCAGAATTGGATTCGGGTCAACCCGAACAATCATGGCCATGGCAGCCCAGCTCTACCATCTCATTTTAGCAACTTGTCGTCAAATGGAAAAATAAGGTCAAGTAGTTGATTGTTCTTTCTTTTAAAGAAGCAAACAGAGTTCATTGTCCATTCCACCACATTGCTAGTTGCCAACTTGCTGGTTTATTTTGGGGAATGATCAAGTGAATTCAATCAAGTTCAAGTACAAGAAAGCTCGATTAGTTTAAAAATTATGGTGGTGAGTTCGATTCCTGAGTGTGCATGCTTGTGTTAGGCTCCGTTGGCTCTTCTTTGTAACAATAAAGAAAAAGAAGAAGAAAGTGAAATTCAAAAGAACTAGGATTTTGTAGAAACTCCACCATTAGTGCCGCTTGTTGGGCACCCTTTGCTGCCAGTCGGAAGCCCAAAGGACATCCCTGAATCCTACGCTGTGGTGGTGAGTTCGATTCTTGGGTGTGCATGCTTGTGTTAGGCTTTGTCTTCTCTTTGTAATAAAAAAGAAAATAAAATTGAAAAGATCTACAAAATAGGAACCACGACAAAGGTGAAGAGACGAATCTGTGTGTGTGTGAAAGAGAAGGGTAGAAATCTATTAAAAGATATAAGGACTAAAATCTAAACGTATAAAACTGGATCAGTCTCACGAGTAACTTGAGTCAAATGATGGGAGCTCGAGCTTGGCTAGCTCATATGTCAAGGTTTCGAGTTTGGCCAAACGCAAGAGGGCTCGGTTAAGTTCGACTAATTGCGAACTTGATCTCGAGTATCGACGAGCAACTCAACTTGCCTGGAATATTTTTGTTGGAGCTTCATCTTATCACCCCTTCCCATGGCCACACTACTTTAGAAGGGTTCTTATTTTATTATTGAATGCTCCATACTAATTGTTTCTCAAATAACCTTATTATAAATTTGATTTTTTTCGTATATGGCCGTATAGTCTTGATGTCCGTGTACAACGAGGTTACTATACTTGTTGGCGGATCTAGAAATTGGTATAAGGTGGGGTCAAAAGCCCATGAAACTATTTAAAGTGGGTTGAATTATGTGTTATAACCATGGATTTAGCTGCTACAACAACAACTAAGCCTGTTTCTATAATAGATAGGGTCATCTACCTAGATTCTTTGTTTCCACATAGCCCTACCACGTGCCATGTTAGCAGTTAAACTCATAATATTCTTTATTGTTTCTTTGGTCGTCCTCTACCTCTTTTAATACTTTAAAAATCTAGTTTTGGAGTGAGTGATCGTACAAGAAAAAACCATATACATAATGAGGTTATTAGAAACAAATTAGGAGTGGATGAATTTAATTGCTAACTATAATTTTTTCAATTGACACTTCAAATTTGAGGTGGGGCAGTCTAATTCGATTTGGAGTTGCTAGTTCTGATTCGGTTTCGATTCTGATTTTTATAAAAGGTGAAACTAGAATCGAACCAGGTGATCCTCGACTCTGGATTCAGTCGATTCTTGTTCCGGTTGAAACCATGGTGCCGTTTAGAAACCGATCAGGTCTGCTCCAAACGATACCCACATCCCAGCGCAACTCGTTGATCAACCGAGTTATGAATCGGGTATTTCGAAAGCATTACCCATACTACGCCAGTTCGTACCCTAGTCTACAAACAGATCCGACCCGTTTGCATCTCTTCTGGTTGCACAAATAACAAGATGGACATTCCCGTAATATCAAATCCTTCTCCTGTACAGTTCCGTAACTGAACTTCATTCAGACTCCCTCTTCTTCCTTCACTCAAAAAAGTGGGTTTAGGGTTTTAGCAACACGCACGGAGAGACGACTCCGTGAAGAAGAAGAAGACGAGAGAAAATGGGCGGGAGCAGCCAAGCGGCGGTATCATTTCTGACGAACCTGGCGCGGGTGGCTTTGGGACTCGGCGCCTCCGCCTCGCTACTCGGTGCCTCTCTCTACACGGTGGACGGCGGCGAACGCGCCGTGCTCTTCGACCGATTCCGCGGCGTTCTCGACGAGACTGTCGATGAGGGAACCCATTTCCTCGTCCCTTGGCTCCAGAAACCCTACGTCTTTGACATCCGTACCCGGCCGCATACATTCTCCTCCGTATCGGGCACCAAAGATCTTCAGATGGTTAATCTCACCCTCCGTGTCCTTTCGCGGCCGGAAGTCTCCCGCCTTCCTGCGATCTTTAGGACCCTCGGCCTCGAGTACGACGAGAAGGTGCTGCCCTCGATCGGTAACGAGGTCCTGAAGGCCGTCGTCGCGCAATTTAATGCGGATCAGCTCCTGACAGAGCGACCCCACGTTTCCGCTCTTGTTCGGGAGGGTTTGATCCGCCGCGCCCGCGACTTCAACATCGTTCTCGACGACGTCGCCATCACCCACCTCTCGTACGGGCCGGAGTTCTCCCGCGCGGTCGAGCAGAAGCAGGTCGCGCAGCAGGAGGCGGAGCGGTCAAAGTTCATCGTGGCCAAGGCCGAGCAGGAGCGCCGCGCCGCCATCGTCCGCGCCGAGGGAGAGAGCGAGGCCGCGAAGCTCATTTCGGATGCGACGGCGGCGGCTGGGACGGGGCTTATCGAGCTCAGGAGGATCGAGGCATCCAGGGAGATCGCTAGCACGCTTGCGAAATCGCCCAATATCGCTTACTTGCCTGGGGGCAACCAGATCCTGCTCGGGCTCAATCCTGCTGCCGGGATGGCGGCCGGCCGGTGATTTTGGATCTGCGTTACGCCTCTTTGCCCCTCTCCTAGTTCCTTCTCTTTTGGTTTCGCTCTTTGTCGGTTTAGTGTCTCTTTTTCTTGTTCGGATTGGTTTTCACCCGCTTGTGTTATGATGGAAATAGTAAGCAACTGAACACTATGAAGCATAGAAGAGAAATCAACGTCTTTTGTTTTAATAATTTTCCATACATTATCTTGAACCACTCAGTTTGGTGATTTTCATATGCAAGCTGATGTGATTCTTGTTCTTCCATGCAACATACTTTTTAGAATATTTTGTTTAGCATTCTTCTGTTTCTTTTCCCCCAACTGTAATGCAAAGTGGGTTAATGGGGTTATGTCAAATAGGTTTTGATTTAGTCACCATCAAAATGCAGCATTGGAGAACATTAATGGAGTTTGTATCCTGAGCTGATTTCTATTGATGCACACATCCTCAAACATACGGGCTTTACTGTTCAGAGGTAAGTAGTACACATTTTGCTTGTCTGGTTTTTGATCGCTCTAGTTCTAAGCTAAAGCCATAGTTCCATTTTTTAAGTAATATGCCTCCCGAAATTCTTATGGATATTGTTATTTCGATTTTGATTCAATTGTTTATGCTGAAAGCCTTCAGAAAATTTGATTTGTTGGTGATGCACTGAAAGAATGAAACAAGATGCATATGTCTATTCCAAAGATCTCTCTACAGATTAGGTAGCTGCGATTGGAGATAAAGGATCGTAGAACCTTTTGTGAGGGAACCATTCTTAAGAGGAATATGCGCTCTCTTCCTTGGTTTATGCTTCTTGTTGCATATTTTGTCAGTTCGAGTCAAAAGAAAAAACTGAAAATGGTCGAATTGTGGGCAGTTGTTTGTGAGGAAAATCGTTCATGTTGGACAAAGACGACCAAAGGAAGCTGAAAGTAGCAGACCTCATTTAGTATGGAAAAAGGTTTAGTTGTTATCACATGGAAGTCTCTAGGCAAACCTCTTAGCTTTTACTGCATCATTACCTCCTTTATCAATGACGTTTATTCATGTTTATGATTACTCCGAAACTGACCTGTATCTAACACATAGAAAGCTTCGTAATTATTAGTTGGCGTCTGGATGTTTCTGTGATTAAATGACATCTTTACAAAAACTGTTTGAAGTTTGAGCAAGTTTGAGCACCTTTTAGGGCTCTTTTGAATGCTTTGACGGTGAATCTCTTGAAACCAAGAACGCGACTCTTTTTGGCATCTTCCACTTGCCTTCTCTTCTCTATTAGTCAAGTTATCGCTGCTTCTTAGAGCATTTTTTACAGTCAGTCTGTGCTGGGTAGGCTGGTAAGAAGACCATTATATGCGGGTAAATGTGTATATCTAGGCTATGTGCTTGGTGAAAAGTAGGACGTGTGATGCAAGGTTCCACTATCTGTAACATCATTATCGATCCAAGATTTTGGTGGGTTTTCGATGCTGATGGGCATGAAACATCGGTCATCACTAGACTCGTTGAATATTTCTGGAACCTGTCGAAGGACTGGTTGAAATGTGATTTGTGGATTTCTGAAACATGATCTGGTAATATCTAGATCTTGGATGTATGGCATTTCAACTTTTGCTGTATGGCATTTGGAAGGACCAGTCAACAACTTGTGTTGTGGCATATGACTTGTATGTAATATGACTTGTATGTAATGTTGTAAAAAGCGTATAGGTGTAAGATACATTGTAATTTTTTATTTGTTGATATGGAAGTTAGTCCCGCTACATTGCCGTCCGAATGTAGCGAAGAATTTTCAGAGAGGGTCTTCACATTTTGATTATGGATGGATGCGGGGGTAAGGAAGCTAGTCCTAGATAATAAGATTCGTATTGGTTCTTGGAATATTGGAACATTATCGGGTAAGCTAATGGAGGTGGTAGATACTATGATTCGGAGAAAGATTCATATTCTATGTTTACTAGAGACAAAATGGATTGGAGAAAAAGCAAAGGAGATAGATGATACAAGTTTTAAACTATGATACTCAGGTAAAGAAAAGGCTCGAAACGGAGTTGGTATTATCATAAATAAAGATTTAAAGGAGAGTGTAGTAGACATACAACGATATGGTGACCGTATCATGACGTTGAAATTAGTGTTAAGAGCGGAGGGTTTGAATATAGTTTGTGCTTACGCACCCCAAGTAGGACTAGAAGATAGTATAAAGACAACCTTTTGAGAAGAGTTAGATAAGGTGTTTCAAAAGATTCCACAAAGGGAGATGATTTGTTTAGGAGGAGATTTAAATGGACATGTCGGTAAAGAGGCATTAGGATATCAAGGGATTCATGCAAACTTTGGTTTTGGGGATATAAACGAGGAAGGTAGGGAGATTTGAAATTTGGCTATGGCATTTGATCTCTTTATAGTCAATACAATCTTCAAAAAATGAGATGAACATTTAATTACTTATAAGAGTGGCTTATCACAAACACAAATTGATTACTTTATTTGTAGGAAAACAGATAGAGCGTGTTGTAAAGATTGTAAGGTAATTTCAGGAGAAAGCTTAATCACCCAACATCAACTTTTAGTTATGGATTTACAAATAAAAAAATGGACAAAGAAGAAAAGAGTGCATCGAGCTATTCAGACTAAATGGTGGAACCTCAAAAGTGAGAAAGAATATATATTTAAACAGAAAGTCTTTCAAGCAGATGTTTGGAATTATGTTGGCACACCCTGTGATATGCGGAACAATATGGCTATACATATTAGGAAAGTGGCGAAAGATGTGTTAGGGGTATCTAAGGGAGGTGTACCGGCATAAAAAGAAGCTTGGTGGTGGAGTGAAGTAGTACAAAATAAAATCAAGGCAAAGAGGACATGTTACAAATTACATTATGCTAAGAAAACTAGTGAAACTTTAGAAGCATATAAGAAAGCAAAGAAGGAAGCGAAAAAGGCCGTTAGTGAAACAAAAGCTAAGATTTGGGAGGACTTATATAAAAACTCAACTCAAAAGAGGATGAAAGAGATATTTTTACGACAGCTAGGGCTAGAGATAAGAAAACTAAAGATCTTAATTATGTTAGATGCATAAAAGATGAGGATGAAAATTTTTTAGTGGCAAATGATGATATAAGAAATAGATGGAAAAACTATTTTTATAATCTTTTTAATGAAAATAAAGATGTTAGTATTAGTGTAGGAGATTTAGCCAAGTCGGAAAAGTATATAAACCACAATTTCTATCGACGTATTCAAAAGAATGAAGTCAAAGAGGCTCTTAAACATATGAAGGGTTGTAAATCGGTAGGACCAGATAATATTCCTATAGAAGTTTTGGAAAATACTAAGAGAAATAGGAATCACGTAGCTCACAAGACTATTTAATGAAATATGGAAAAACCAAAAGATGCCTGAGAAATAGAGAGCAAGTACACTTATACCCTTATATAATAACAAGGGAGACATTCAAAATTGTGCGAATTATCGAGGTATCAAGTTAATGAGTTATACTATGAAATTATGGGAAAGAATTATCGAGTGTAGGTTAAGAGAAGTATAAAGTACAATAGAGAACCAATTTGGATTCATGCCAGGCAAATCTACTATTGAAGCGATTCACCTTTTGAGATGTCTTATGGAATATTTTAAAGCAAAAAAGAAAGACCTTCACATGATATTTATTGATCTAGAAAAAGCTTATGATAGGGTATCGAGGGAGGTTCTTTGGAGAACTTTGGAAAAAAGAGGTATCCCATTGACATATATTAACCTTATAAGAGACATGCATGATGGTGCAAAAACATGTGTGAGGACTCATGAAGGAACGACATACTTCTTTGAAGTTAATATTGGGTTACATCAAGGATCAACTTTAAGTCCATACTTATTTATAATGGTGATGGATGAGTTAACAAAACATATTCAAGATGAAGTACCTTGGTGTATGTTATTTGCGGATGACATTGTATTAGTGGAGGAGTCTAAGGAAAAAGTTAATAGAAAATTGGAACTATGGAGAGAAACATTAGAAAGCAAAGGCCTCCAACTTAGTAGAACAAAGACAGAATATATGGAATGTAAGTTTGATCATTTGGTTACTTCAGAGGACAAAGAAATTAAAATTGGCACACATTGCATTTCCCAAAAGAAAAGTTTTAAATACCTAGGGTCAATTTTTCAGAGTGATGAAGAATTGATGGAGATGTTACACATAGAATTAATGTTGGTTGGTTAAAATGGAGAGGAGCATCCGGTATTCTTTGTATTCTTTGTGATAAGAATATACCATTAAAATTAAAAGGAAGTTGAGTATCATATTGAACCTCTCAGTTGAGCTGCCAATAAATTCTTTGAACCTTGCATATGCACTCTCCACTGTACACAACACCATAAAAAAATATCATTAGGGCATGTGCAAGGTTCAAAGAATTTAACAAGCTAACTAAGAGGTTCAATATGATCCGTACTCCACTCACATACATCTTTTGTCTCTCCACTCCTATTAGGGTATATGGACTCTCCACTCTACATATCTTTAACTGATATGTTTTGTATATATACATGTACGATTATCATTCAACCTCAATTGTGTTAATATTTGCTTCGGCTTAATAAAATGTTTCATCTCTTTTATCAATTTGCACTTAACATCAGTTAATCTGTCAACAAATGCATGCCATTATAAATACAACCTAAGTGGAAGATGATGATTATAAATCCCATTAATCACAATCAAGTTCTACAATTCATCCACCTCACCAACTTTCTAAATTAAAAATACAGATCTTAGTATACATAATGAAGTTATTAGAAACAAATTAGGAGTGGCACCAATAGATGATAAAATGAGAGAGCATTGTTTAAGATGGTTTGGACATATAGAAAGAAGATCAAAAGAAGAACATGTAAGAAGATTAGAAAAGCTAAATTTGGAAAGTATTAAAAGAGCTAGAGGACGACCACAAAAGTGTTGGAAAGAAACAATAAAGAATGATCTAGCTTATTGGGAGTTAACTGCTAACATTCCACACGATAGGGATTTGTGGAAACAAAGAATCCATGTAGCCGACCCCGTCTAGTATGGGAAAAGGCTTAGTTGTTGTTGTATAAAAAATTAAAATATTAATAAATTTAAAAAATAAAAGAATTGAAATTAATAAAAAATATATATATAACACAATCAACAAAATTGAATCCAAAAGCTTGATTCAAAAAAGATAATTTCTAATAAAATTATATATGACTATGAATGTATAAGAATCAGTGTTATCTTGTATCGTAAGATATAGGTTATCGTACGATACGGGCGATACGCCCAAAAAAAAAATTTCAAAATTTTTAATTTTTTTTGGGAGGTTTCTGGCCTCTCTTCACTTCCCTATGCTTGTAATTTGGGTTTATAATTTTATTTATTGAATAAAAATAATTTATAAATAAATAAAAATTGTGACAAAAATCATTTTCCTTTCTGTTGCCAACTTTTAAGTATATTTCTGCTAGCAGTTTCTAATTTCATGAGATCGCAAACAATTAAAAACATTTGGTTGCCTCGGTTCATTGAGTGGGCATTTCACAACTTCACTATTTTAGGGTTCACCTTACGTGACTTCCATTGAGTTGAACATGATCAACGTGTGTGAGGCTTAACTCAGTCTGTGAAGTGAGAAATGAAGCTCAAGCATTAGTTAAAAAGCTAATTGTAAGAGAAAAAGGGATATCATCAAGTAATAATATCACATCACTGAGGTGTCATAGACTCAATAATCAAAGAAATTGAGCTCATTGTTTTGCTCACATATGAAAATTAGCAAATATGACAATGTACAAAGATAGCAGTTTGTTAATTTTGATATATTAGATGAGTGGATTATGGAAGATAACGAAGAAAATACACTCCTAACCGAAGAAGACATTACATGAATTAATTTGAAGTGCAACAACATCACGAAGGAGATGAAGATTTTCATTTTAAAGCATAAGGTGATGAGAAACTTTGAACCTTTATCAAGTGAAGATGAAGATTATTTAGTTAATAATCCTGATACAAATTAAAATATGTAAAATGTAAATGTATTTCATTTTTTGCTTCAAAATATGTAATTTTGGATCCAATTGTTCAATGTTGAATGTTCAATCTGTGCTAAACTTTGCATTATATGAATTTAAAGCAATTATCAGATTTTTCCAGTTTTTTTTGGTTTTTTACTAATTTTCTTGATTTTTTAAATAATTTTTGTATTATTTTAATATTAAATTATGATACGATACGATACGCCCGTATCGTGGAGCCCAGCGATACGCGATACAATACGCGTCAGACAACACTGATAAGAATATTAAGAGATTGTGAGATGAAAACACTATGAGCAAAACAAAGTTAAATAATATCTCATTACGAACAATCATCCATACGATAATGTAAATACCAAATACCTTGAATTAATAAACCCGATTGAAAGTCATTAACACAAAGAAACGATCGACAAGAAGGAAAAGCTTTTTTAGAGGTCAAGAATCACGAAATCGGGTAGAACATAAAGGAAAGGAGTATGTCACATATTTGACAAAACTCTTATATATGGGGAGTTGGATTGGGAAAATTTTGAGAATCTTATGATTAAACCACGAAATCAAGAAAAACAAGGATAAAAAAAGATTTGAGAGGAAGAGAATGACGTGAAAAAAGGTTTGGAAAGAAGTCGAAGTAATTTTCGCATCTTCGGATTCTTGGATTTTATACAAATAAATCAGTATCGACTTGTACGGTAGAGTTGTATCATACGGTACGACACGATACATCTCCGTATTGTATGATATGGTACGATAAATCACTTCTTGTGATACATATGCTTATATAATATTGTATTTTCATGCGATACACAATAAAATTGTATCGTACGATACGATACAGTTTTTACAACATTGCTTGTATGTATTTACTTAATTTTATACTCTAAATTGCATTTTTCTGTACGTTTAGCTTAGAAAATTAAAATTTACTATGTGACCCAAGTAAACAAAGATCAATTATCATTTAGATAAGGAAAATAGACTTTGCTGTGTGAGATGAAAACAAGTGGGAAACTCTGAAACCTTGCATTATTTTAGATTGATTTAGACAATATGCAACCTGAATAGAAGTAATTGTGCTGATATCCGACTTTGGTAATGACTGGAATTCTGGTTTCTGGGGTTGTAAGTTGCTGCTGCCCAAGTATGTCTACATGCCAAGTTGCGACTGCTTGAAGTCTTTCTTTTTTGATAGGCAATTACTTGAAGTCCTGAACTATATAGGCAGTAGTTAGGATGCCACAGCACAGCAGAGACGGAGACTTTAGTAGCTACACGTCGGTTTCGTTTTTTCTCCCAGCTTGTGTCTGCGATATCCTGAATTTGCCTCGTCTTCGTGTTAGTATATGTCCTCATTTTTGGTAGTTTGAATTTCATCCTTTTTTATTGAATTGATACACTTACATCTATCAATTACTGGAACTCCTATAACTGAATATAAATTGCTGTTGCCCAAATATTCAATATGCGAAGTTAAAGTACTTGAACTGCGCATGCTGTTGTTATAATGCTTGTGACGCAAAGCAAGAGATTTCAGCACCTAAAGGTTGATTTTCAGTAAATTTCCGAGTTTGCATCTGCCAATATCCTCTATTCTTCTTGTCTTATTCTTTCAGTTCATCCTCTCTGAATCGATCTTCGGTTGATGTATTCAGAGCACCAACTAGTGTTACTCCATCGGCTACTTTTTTTGTCTCAGTTCCTTCTAGTAAACAATCTTGTCATTAAATTGAAGGCAGTTGACTATTTCTAGTTGATGCCCAAGTTCCGGTCTGTGATACTTCTGATGCAAGAGTTTTGTTCCGACAATCCTAGTGAATATAAGATTTTTCCCTTCCCTATCTTGGCAACTATCAACAGGAATCGAGCGTCTTGACTAGCTCGTGATATGGGCAATTTGGGGAACCATGACGATGTGAGACTGAGCCAAAGGTCAGGCTTTATGATCTCTTCCAGTTAGACACTTTCTCGCGCACATTTCTCATTTAAGACTTGCATAATATGAAACATCTAGATGATGCAGATAAATTCAAAGATATAGTGATGGTGTGTGTGCGCTCACGCTTGTTTGTTTGTGTTTGTGATTCCTACGAGCTAGGCCAAGGACACGCACACAAACACCTGCATATGCATCTATCACAGTTTGCATTAGCATGTACGTACACAGTCCAGAAATATGAGAAGCTTCTATTTATTAATCAGTTATTGAGGAATGTTCTATACAAATTCTCACAGAAAACCAAACATACAGAAACCTAAGGGAATAGCGGTTCAAAAAATAATCAACGAATGTGACATTATTTACAAGCACTAACCTACATATTTTACAGTTAAGGGAGATAACGTGGTACCTGCATACACTGCCCTCACCACGGCAATGAACTTGAGCAGGTCTTCTTCAGAGAACCATTTGAATCTCCATGTATTGCTGTCATGGTTCTCTTTTCTCAGTTGCTTCGCCTTCTTTGTTTGGCATATCTTTCCGGAAGCAGTCACACAATTCAGGATTAAAGTCACACATCCACTTCCATGGCAATCGATTACCTGAATAACATACAATTTTAAGTCACATGAACTCTAATAAGCTTTGAAGAACGCCGAATTA
This sequence comes from Brasenia schreberi, assembly GCA_036023115.1. NCBI lineage: Eukaryota > Viridiplantae > Streptophyta > Magnoliopsida > Nymphaeales > Cabombaceae > Brasenia > Brasenia schreberi. The sequence continues at coordinate 804,392 of JAYKKT010000082.1, forward strand.
ATTAAATCAGCAGAAATAATGAGAAGTAGCTGTCATCTGGCTAAGATTGCATGAGTAGAAGAAAAAATACCATCTCCAACATGTCACCAATGGCGCAGCAGGCATCAAGGGAAAAGTATGGTGCTGAAGCTCCTGAATCAAGTGTTCCAAACTGTAGAAGGTCCTCTGTGCAGATGAGGATATAGCCCTCGACTAGGAAAATTGATCTCAAAACCCATGATTCCCCTGTTAAACAATCAAAAGGGACTTCAAAGCCATTGCGCTTTAGTCATTTTCAGTGAACATACAGTGTTTTCAAAAATTAGATGCATATTCCGATGATACTATGGATTGTAAATATTTTCTGGTGACGTGCAGATCACAAAACTCATAATGCTTTGTGGTGATAACACCATAAATACCTTTGCTATTTTCATGCCGGAACAGAAGCATGGAATAAAAGAAAATGCTCAATTTCAGCTCTCCACAGATGTGACTATCAAAGAAGTTCACCTGAACTGGTTCCCAACTGCATTGCAGAATGACTATGAGCCACCAAGTGATAGAAAATAAAGGTAGCAAAGAAAGACATTTTCAAGCCAAGATGGTTAGGCATTGTGGTCACGTGGGAAAGGCAAAAGCAATTGACCAACAGATAAATATTGGAGGACACCTTTACCTTCTTAAGGAGTATCCATCAACCCTACCAATGTCTTCGCATTTTAGCAGAAGGCCAAGCAGCTCCTTTGATTTGTCAATCGTCTTCGTCACAAATAAGTATGTTTTACCACCTGCAACGTGCACTCTATCACCAATAAATTTCAGTTAATACAGGAATAACTGAAATTATTCAGCAGAGGATGTACATACCAACCTGAAAACCAGTAAGCCAATTCCAACAATTATTTCCTTGATGTCTTCCAGTCTATGGCAAGCTAAAACTTTGAACGTCACTCCTGTTGAGGAAACAAACGGTTTATAATTATTCAGCAGACTGGAAGTAGGTTCACGTAATGGTTCAAGGGAAATAAGGTATACAAAAAATAATATGTTAACCTGGCTCTTGGTCTGCAGCAGATATAAGAAGTACGTAGAGTTTGTTTTTGCTGCTCAACATGATGCAAACCTCACTGGGAACATAGATAGTATAAGAAAAATATTTGTCAGAACAATCCTCGTTGCCAACCATCAAGGCCATCTGGAACCGAACGTATATGATCATAACAACAAAGAAAGTTTTTAGAGGAAAAAAAAACTTTGACAAGCATTCATAACAATAGAAAGCTTTTAGAAAAAAAAACTCTGACAAGCATTAAGCATCATCATGAACAGAGGATGTATAGACAGTTACTAAGTTGGTAGGCAAAAGACTATTATACATTAAAGATGAACACAAACTTTTCAAAACAATACAAGGCTGAAGAAAGAAATCCATGGACGTCAGATGGCCAGCAAGATGGAATAACTTTAACAGGATATATTATGTTGTGAATGGTGAGAATAACGACCACCCAACTTCAAGACCTCTAAAATAAAGCCACGGAAACCTATGCTTCAGACATCATCTTAAAACACACTAAGAGACCAGACATCATCTTAAAACACACTATGAGACCAATGAAGCTTTCCAAATCCTACCAGCAATGAACATCTCACCTAGATATTATACAGGACTTCGCTTATAATGACCTGCAGAGGAACTCCAAGTTCCTTGTAGTCCTTGTTCAAATCACCCCTCTTCAGTGGCTTGATACCGAGCCTCCGGTCTACTATTTTGGGGGGGAAAGACACAATTCAGCTAGCAAACAGATTCTATTCAATCATTTTTCATAGAACCCACCAGAAATTCCCTGAAGTTCTCCTTTTTTCCTTTTCCAATTACCTGTGGCACTGAAATTTATTTTCTTCTTCATATGAAGGGACTCTTAAACATATGAAGGGTGGTAAATCGGTAAGACCAGACAATATTCCTATAGAAGTTTGAAAATTCATAGGAAAAACAAGAATCACTTGGCTCACAAGACTATTTAATAAAATATAGAGAAACCAAAAGATACCCAAGGAATAGAGAACGAGTACACTTATACCCATATATAAGAATAAAGGAGACATTCACAATTGTGCGAATTATCGAAGTATCAAGTTAATGAGTCATACTATGAAATTGTGGGGAAAAATTATTGAACGTAGGTTAAGATAAGTATCAAGTACAACAGAAAACCAATTTGGATTCATGTCAGGTTGATCTACTGTTGAAGCGATTCACTTTTTGAGATGACTTATGGAACATTCTAGAACAAAAAAGAAAGGCATTCACATAATATTTATTGATTTAGAAAAAGCTTACGATAAGGTACCGAGGAAGGTTCTTTGGAGAACCTTGGAAAAAAGAGGTATAACATTAACATTAATAAACCTTATAAGAGACATGTACGATAGTGCAAAAACATGTGTGAGGACTCATGAAGGAATGACAGACTTCTTTGAAGCCAATATTGGGTTACATCAATGATCAACTTTAAGTCCATACTTATTTATAATGGTGATTGATGAGTTAACAAACACAAATTTATGAATTTACAAAAAAAAATGGACAAAGAAGAAAATAGTGCATCGAGCTATTCGGACTAAATGGTGGAACCTCAAAAGCGAGAAAGAAGATATATTTAAATAGAAAGTCCTTCAAGGAGACGTTTGAAATTATGTTGGTACACCTTGTGATATGTGGAACAATATGACTATACATATTAGGAAAGTGGCGAAAGATGTGTTAGGTGTATCTAATGGAAGTGTACCGGCACAAAAAGAAACTTGGTGGTGGAGTGAAGTAGTACAAAATAAAATCAAGGCAAAGAAGGCATGTTACAAATTACTTTATGCTAAGAAAACTAGTGAAACTTTAGAGGCTTATAAAAATGCAAAGAAGGAAGCGAAAAAGGCCGTCAGCGAAGCAAAAGCTAAAATTTGAGAGGATTTATATAAAAAAACTCAACTCAAAAGAGGGTGAAAGAGATATTTTTACGATAGCTAGGGCTACAGATAAGAAAACTAAAAATCTTAATTATTTTAGATGCATCAAAGATGAGAATGAAAAAATTCTAGTAGCAAATGATGATATAAGAAATAGATGGAAAAACTATTTTTATAAGCTTTTTAATGTAAATAAAGATGTTATTATTAGCTTAGGAGAGTTAGCCAAATCAGAAAAGTATATAAACCACAATTTCTACCGACGTATTCAAAAGAATGAAGTTAAAGAGGCTCTTAAACATATGAAGAGTGGTAAATCGGTAGGACCATACAATATTCCTATAAAAGTTTGGAAAATACTAGGAGAAATAGGAATCACTTGGCTCACAAGACTATTTAATGAAATATGAAAAAACCAAAAGATGCCCGAGGAATGAAGAGCAAGTACACTTATATCCATATATAAGAACAAGGGAGACATTCAAAATTGTGTGAATTATCAAGGTATCAAGTTAATGAGCCATACTATGAAATTGTGGGAAAGAATTCTTGACTATAGGTTAAGACAAGTATCAAGTACAACAGAGAACCAATTTGGATTCATGCCAGACAAATCTATTGTTGAAGTGATTCACCTTTTGAGATGTCTTGTGGAACATTTTAGAGTAAAAAAGAAAGACCTTCACATGATATTTATTGATCTAGAAAAAGCTTATGATAGAGTACCGAGGGAGGTTCTTTGGAGAACTTTGGAAAAAAGAGGTATCCCATTAACGTACATTAACCTTATAAGAGACATGTATGATGGTGCAAAAACATGTGTGAGGACTCATGAAGGAATGACAAACTTCTTTAAAATTAATATTGGGTTACATCAAGGATCAACTTTAAGTCCATACTTATTTATAATGGTGATTGATGAGTTAACAAAACATATTCAAGATGTACCTTGGTGTATGTTATTTGCATATGACATTGTCTTAGTGGAGGAGTTTAAGGAAAAAGTTAATAGAAAATTGGAACTATGAAGAGAAACATTAGAAAGCAAAGGCCTCCAACTTAGTAGAACAAAGACAAAATATATGGAATGTAAGTTTGATCATTTGGTTACCTCAGAGGACATAGATACGCATAGAATTAATGCTGGTTGGTTAAAATGGAGAGGAGCATCAGGTATTTTTTGTGATAAGAAGATACCATTAAAGTTAAAAGGTAAATATTATAGAGCAATAATTAGGCCTGCCATGTTTTATGGTTATGAGTGTTAGGTAGTTAATCATCAACATGTACAAAAGATGTCTTTGACAGAAATGAATGTTGAGATGGATGAGTGGTCATACAAGAAAAGACCATATACATAATGAGGTTATTAGAAACAAATTAGGAGTGGCACCAATAAAGGATAAAATGAGAGAATATCGTTTAAGATGGTTTGGACATAATAGAAAGAAGATCAAAAGAAGAACCTGTAAGAAGGTATGAAAAACTAAATTTGAAAAGTATTAAAAGAGCTAGAGGATGACCACAAAAGTGTTGGAAAGAAACAATAAAGAATGATCTAGCTTATTGTGAGTTAACTGCTAACATGGCACACGAAAGGGATATGTGGAAACAAAGAATCCATGTTGTTGACCCCGTCTAGTATGGGAAAAGGCTTAGTTGTTGTTGTTGTGGTTAAAATGGAGAGGAGCATGAAGTATTCTTTGTGATAAAAAGATACCATTAAAGTTGAAAGGTAAATATTATAGAGCAGCAATTAGACCTGCCATGTTTTATAATTCTGAGTATTGGGCAATTACTCATCAACATGTACAAAAGATGTTTGACAGATATAAAGATGTTGAGATGGATGAGTGGTCATACAAGAAAAGACCGTATACATAATGAGGTTATTAGAAATAAATTATGTGTGGCATCAATAAAGGATAAAATGAGAGAATATCGTTTAAGGTGGTTTGGATATATAGAAAGAACATCAAAAGAAGAACCTGTAAGAAGGTATGAAAAACTAGATTTTGAAAGTATTAAAAGAGGTAGAGGATGACCATAAAAGTGTTGGAAAGAAACAATAAAGAATGATCTAGCTTATTGTGAGTTAACTGCTAACATGGCACATGATAGGGCTCCGTGGAAACAAAGAATCCATGTAGCTGACCCGGTCTAGTATGGGAAAAGGCTTAGTTGTTGTTGTTTATCAAACTGAGTGGTGAAGAATACCTATAAGTGTCATGGTACACACCAAAGCCAGCCATCAGATGCTTAGGGTGCTTTTCCACTTGAGGCATCTCAAAAGAAGGGTAATGTGTCAAACATCTTCTGCATTCCCAGAGGTAATAGATATAATCAAGGGCTTGGCATAATATTAATAGTCTGGTGGTCTAGATTAAGTTTTACCCATGCAGAACCCATTGCTGAGTAGCACATAACTTAAAAATAGTCAAAAGAAACGAATAAGCTAATTCTTAATACCAGGATCATTAATAATTATGTCGTTCCCTCCAAGAACTAGCTTTCAGTCATTTGAAAGGTCTCAGATTTTTCAAGTCAGTTACTTACCTCTCCCTGGTTAGACTACTTCCTTGTCCCTTACAGTTGCATTTTCTTCTATGGACTTCTATGATTAATGTATGACACTAGAGCTTTTCTATTGATCGCTCAAAACAAACAACACAAGTATGAAACAGTGAACACAAGAGATAGTTTACCTATAGAATTAATTGGAAATACGAAAGACAACACCCAAGAGAATTGGAGAATGGGAAATTCTTTTTTCCATTCTGAGATTGGTAATGAGGGCATGGTATGAGCAAAGAACAAGCATCAATTGAACTACTTGATCAACCGAAGTGTAGTAATTGGAAATTATACCTTTCAGCAGAGCTTTGGTGGCAGAGCTGCACGCAAGAGCAGAAAACATATTCTTGACAAATCTCAGAACCTTGGTGTTTTGCAATATTCTGACTGAAGTAGCTCCTTATAAATTCATCGCAAAGTAATGTAGGACAGCCATCAGTTTTGGTTCTCAATACTGCATAACCATGATGTGTATCTTCATCAATGTCAGTCTCATATATATCCATAACACCGTTTAGCTTCTTTAACTGAAGTTTGTTGTTCCTTTCTTGGACCACCTTACATGAAGAAACGATTCTTCTACTTGGCTTCCTCTGGCTACTTGTTTCCTCTAAATATTGCCCGTCTTGACTTGCAATCTGATTACCATGACAAGCATCTGCCAAAGTACCATTTGTACAAGATCGTTTTGTACATCTAGGCTTCTCCGAAGCAGGTCCGGCAAAACAATACACTTGAAGCTTATTGTCTTTTCCAGGCCCTGGACCTCCATGCCATCTTTTATAATATGTTTTCTCAAAGAACTCGTCACTGGAAAGTTCAGTGATATCCTCCTTCCAAGTGTTACCATTTTCTAACCTATCAGGACAGGAAGACAAGTTGTCATCCATGAAGCAGTTACCATCACTGGTACTGGTGTCTGTATCTGATGATATTGCAGAACGAGAACCAGTAGCTAGTTGCATGAATTCTTCATCTAAGCTTTGCAGGCGATGCAATAAGTCCTCTCGATAGTGAGGTGGTGAACTGGGACGATTAGAGGAATGCCGTGATTCCATTATCTCGTCCATGCTCATTAATGATAAGGAACTTTCTTGTCTACTGTTTCCATCGCCTCTTGATACAAATAGAGGATCATCTAGATGCATAGAATTATTTCCTAGATTTATACCATCTTGCATCCTATTTGGATGGTAAACTTCAGCGTGAGGACCAAAATTTGTCGCAATTGAAGTACTGCAAGCATCCAAATCTAGGACTTCAATGCCATCTTCATCTCGTGAAAGTCGGGTACTATCCCCTTGCTGCTTAGACTTTCTCTTAGTTTTCATGTAATTTTCTTTCCGAGAAACCAATATTGAGTTGCTTCTATGTTTTGACACGCCTTGTGTGTTGGTGTCCAAGGGATTGCTAAGCTCCTTCAACCAAATAACTGATTTCTCTTTCTTCCTGAATTCAGCTTTATACCTTAAATCGAACGCTTCAGTTTCACTCTCAGCTTTACCTACCTTATCACTTTTATGTTCGTCAGATTGTAACTCCTGATAGACAGATGCTGAGCTGGAAACTTGCATCTGTTGTGCATCTTCAATATGTGCAACGTGTGACAGCTTCCTCTAGAAAATGGACAAAACGTATAAGCCAACAAACGAATCCCAGCCAAAGACAAATTTCAGTTTCCAACTAGCAAGGATATAACATAAGCGTAACTATCTTTTTCTACTTCCACAAAAACGTAACCTACAAACATCTCAAGCACCGTTTGCATGTGTGTATTTGGATGTCCGTTTGGCATAAGAATGTAGCAATAAATGGATATGTAGCTTGTACTTACCCATTTAACACCAAAATTTCCATCTTGTTCAGCTGCTTCTATTGCAGGTCTGTAAAATCTATATCTAGTGGGGTTCATCTGCCTGCGAGAGCAAATTAGCTGCACCTTCCACAAGTCTCTTTTGCCAACTCTTCTTCCATCTAACGTCATCTAGAAACGGCATTCAGATAAACATAAGCAGGAACGTTTATTATATTAAGCTACTGAGAATCGCACAATCCAATTGGCAAGCAGTAAGCAGTGAGAACATAACTCACCCTTTCAGGGTTGCTAAAATAGCTATAAACTCGTGGGCGGTACCAACGTGCGTGGCATACCGGGTTACCCTCCAACAACAGGTTCTGAAGGCATGGTAGGCCCCCAAGGGGCTCAATTGCCGAAGAGCTCGAGATGACATTGTATGAAACATCAAGACCTTCTAACGTCTTCAAATTCTCGATACCACGCAAATTTGTCAGTGCATTGTTCCTAAGAACAAGCTTAACAATAGGGCATGCAACCTGTAAATAATGTGGAAGCACCATTTCCATAAATATAAGCTAGTATTGTATCTCTTTGAATTTTAACTGGTCATGTAATAAACTTAAGGTAGATAACAATGGAAACAGGTAGCAGAAAGCTCACCTCAGCAAGCGAAGAAATTGTCCTCAAATGATTGAACCCAAGATCTAGATGCCTCAGTTTTTCGCATCGACGAAGATTATCTACTTTTGTAAACCGATTTCTACTCAGATCAAGTGTCTCGATCACGG